>JANHFS010001456.1:312829-325408 GCA_032467975.1 Trimeresurus albolabris
GTACTGGTATAACTAGCTATTTCGAACCTTATTTGGTTCTTCATCAGCCAGACATACCCTTCTTGAGGTTCGAACCCAGGCTGTCTGCATGTTAAGCAGATGTTCTAACCTTGTGCCACAGGCTCTCTCTCAATTTTATCAGCTACAAGAGACAGGGGGGCTGACAGGGTGTTTTGCTAGTAAGCATTCATTTCATTCACTCATGTATTCTAGGTTAGAACTAGAATACATGAACATCAACTGGCGGTTAAGACAGGAGAGCAATATTCTCAAATAGGAGTGCACATGATGGAATCGGGCCACGGATTTGACTTTAACAACACACAGGTGATTGCCAGAGATAATACAAAAGGTGGGCGACTTCTAAAAGAAGCCTGGTTCTCCAATGAAAGCTCTATTAATCAGCACATTGATCTATGCCCAATGCACAAGACTTTGGGAACATGGATTAAGAGGGACCAACCTCGAGAAAAGAAAAGCTATGACACCATAGAATGCACTCCAGAAAGAGAGTTGGCAATAAACGTGATCTCTGGAGACACCCGCACGAAAAATGGCGACTTGGATAATCTATGGGACATAGAAACACACCCCGGTTCTGGATGGATGGATAAGAGCATTAACATCAAAAAATCAATTAAAGACGAACTTAAAATGCTCGAGCACCCAATAGAGAATTGGACTAGAGCAGTAAGTAATATCAAAGTTGGAGGACAAAATGAGAATAACACAGGCTTCAACACCACCTCTACTGGCAACCCAGGGTCCAATCCCATCCAGAATGTTGCTCCTATAGGAGACTCCGGCACCAGTAACATAGGAGAGTTACGAGAAATTGAAGTGAGGACAACTTAGAACTTTAGAGCGTCTACACGCTCGCAGAGACACCCCCGGAAAGGCACAAGCAATCCTCACAAGTATGTGTGCAATCCAACAAATAAGGAACTCATCACCCCTCCGCCCCCGACCCTAACGATAAATGTACGAAGAATGGATAGATATGAGTACAGGAGAGAGTACGCCCCCTCCACACGGGTAGCATCGCGGGACAATAGAAGAGACGAAGCCACAAGGACTAGTGCTGTGGTGGTCTGTATACCGGCAGCTAACACCCATCGAGACATCGGCTGTACGAACTTTGTGGCGCCTACCGCACATGCTCCTGCAGAGGAGAGGCTTTACGGGGAGATCGAGAGTGATTCAGTTAGCAGAACGGTTGGGAGTGTGGTTGCTCACGAGAAAGTTGGGAGGTTGGCGTATAATCCCCCGGAGGAGGAAGAAGGTGGGAGAAGGAGGGGGAGACTGGAGAACAGAGAGGAAAGTGGAAAAGGAGCGGTGAGAAGTAGTGGAGAGGAAGGGGGAGTGGATGAACAGTGCAGCCCCCGTACGCTAACGCTGAAAGGGATGGCACGCTCCCAGGGAGTGGAGAGAATGGAGAGGGGCACACTAAGGAGGAGAAGGAGGGATTCCCCCCCCTTTGATGTTGGGTGCACCACACAAAAAGGGAGACACCCGCATTGGAATGATGAATACCGCCACAATAGATGGCAATGCACGCGTTGCGTGGATGACTGATGATACTCCGCCGAGAAAACATTGCAATGTCACCCCCACACACGCCCCCACAGATGGAAGTGGAGGGAGGGAAGAGGATGAAAGGACCCCAGTGGAGCTAGCCAGGGCAAAGACTCCTGATGAGGGGAGGGTTATCACGAAGCCTTATGGGATGGATGGGTGCAGTACGAACACACTCACAGATGAGACTAACAAAAAGAGAAAAGACAATAATACAATAATGGCACGGAATATTAGAAAAGAGGGAAGGAGCAAGCAACAACATGGTTTACTAGATATAACATCAGACGAGGTACAAGTAGAAAATGAGATCATTAAAGGCAAGGGAAAAGAAAGCAGGAATATGGTAATTAACAGCATGACTTTCAGTAATGCAACGCAGGTGGAGCAGTTGGGCCTGATGACGAGGTCCCGGTACCAAGTGCAATGGGACCTACTCCTATAAATAACTACCACACCCATGGCATACTACCCTGACGATGCCGGTAGGATCCAGCGAAAGCTTGGTTTTTAACTTTATTAAAACTTTTGTAATTTTATAGTTTCCTGGTGGTCTCACAGTTTGTGGTTTTTAAGATGAATTCACCCAGGAATCACCTTTTTATCTTCAGCATTTTACGTAACGATATATACAGATCAAGGGCACTCCCATGGATTCTCCCATTTCCAGCATCGTAGCTGAGGCGGTGTTGCAGCAATTAGAGCATGTGGTGATGTCCAGATACCGTCCCAAATTCTGGACACGCTACGTGGATGACACTTTTGTCATCATTAAGAGGAATCTTAAATCAGATCTTGTGGACACACTGAATTCCGTGTGCGCGGATATACAGTTTACGGATGAGGAAGAGCAACAGGTTACGTTGGCCTTTTTAGATGTCCTGGTCCATCGCCAACCAGATGGCACCCTGATGACCACGGTCTACCATAAACCCACGCACACCGATAGGATTTTGCATTTTCACAGCAATCACCCAGTGGCCCACAAAGTCAGTTGTATTAAAACCCTGTTAAAAGGATTGACTCCCACTGCAGCACGGCCAGAACTAGGGTGCAGGAAAGGAAACATCTTTTCCGTGTCTGTAGACAAAATGGGTACCCCACCAGATTTATTAAGCAGTATGGCACCTTATCCAGGCCACCCAATGGACAAAAGAGTGAGGGTTCCCCCTCCCGCACGACACGGATTACTCTCCCTTATGTCAGCAATGTGTCCGAGGCCACTGCGAGGCTGTTAGCACCCTATGGACTTAAGGTAGCACATAAACCTAGTTGCACATTGCGCTCGTGCCTTATGCGACCCAAGGATCCACTCCCCATGTTAGAAAGGTCTGGGGTAGTCTACAGAATTGATTGTGAAGGCTGCTCCAGCCACTACGTGGGTGAGACCTCAAAAAGAATAGGGACTAGGATACAGGAACACAAGCTGGCCATGAAAAGAGGTGAGCAGTACTCTCAAATTTTCTCCCATATGGTAGAGTCTGGCCATAGGTTCGGTTTTAGTATGGTTAGGGCAGTTGCCAATGATACCACCAAAGGAGGTAGGTTACTTAAGGAGGCCTGGCTGTCATCGGAGGGCTCTATCAACAGACACATAGATCTCCGCCCAGCGTATTCAATATTAAGAGCATGGGAAGCACGTAAACATCGGTTAGGGCCTGGGTGCAGCAATACCATCAAACCCCCTCCACCACTCAAGGGGTTCGGTGATCAGGAGATGAACATGAGTTGGCTAATGAGGGAAGCGAATACCTCGCAGACCACTGCAACTCGAGCAGGAGCAAATGACATCCACAGACCTACTCTTTTTGGAAACTCCCCGCATGAGGCATTGGATGACTTGCACCCCCTTAAAAGAAATTTGGAGGCGAATAGAGAACTCCCCAGAACCGGAATACAGCAACGTTACAGCTTGAGAAGTAATATCAATTCTGGACTGACTGGGAATGCTATGGAGGAGGATCCGTGTGAACGTATCCTGCGGAGAAGACCATTGACGCGGAAAATACACTTAATAAACCTTGATGGTAGAGACAGGTTGGGACGGCAATTTAGATCACCCTCACGCCCCACCTCCCGATCACGCCCTCGAGAAACCTGCTTGACGGAACTACGCCCCGCCCAGCCGCCGGATGCATGGGAGGCCCTCCCGAGGAAATGTGTATTGAAGGAGAATTTGAGAATCTCATGCTGTGTTCAGCCCGGGGCGGTTACAGATGCCCATGAGACGACAAAGAAGGGGGTGGAACAGGGCGGGTATGGCCTGTCGGATGTATCGGGCGTGACGGATGAAGACCTCACGCTTGCTGCCGATACCGATGGAACAGATGGTGGGGTGAAGAGTTTGAGTTTAGATCCGGAGTTACAACTTGGACTAAACCGGCCCAGAAGACAGTTAGGAACGCGGAGGCAGGCTCCATGCATGCCCATTGGCCTTGAGAGGGTGCAGTCAGCATTGTGGAGTGAGGAAATGAGCAGTAAAATAGATCAGGGGCTGAGGGGTGTGGTTAGTAGTGACATCAGTGGGGAAGGGATGATATGGGAGCTGGGTCCCAGTAATGGAGTTGAGGGGGGATTGAAAGTACCCCAACCCCACATGGATAAAGGAGGTGAGAGGGAATGTGATCATGGAAGGCGCCCCAAAGAGAGGAAGGAGCAATTAGAGGGTGACAGCATACCGGTGGCAACCAAACGGATTCAGGATGTACGGACACGGAGAAAGAGGGGTGAGAGTGTTGATTCTAGGATAATTGTAGACAGTAATGAGGGATACACGGCAATTGGCCGCCCGGACCCGGTTACGAGGTCTAGGGCCCGAGCACAGGCATTGGCTGGCCTATAAAAGTTCTTTCCCATTTAGTTATTTTGTGCCCTGACGATGTTGGAAGGATCCAACGAAAGGCTTGGTCCGTTTTAATGTGCTTTTAAAGGTTTTTAATGTTTTAATTAAAACTTTTAATTGTTTTATCCTCCTGGTGATCACGTTTTGTTTCTTAAATATGAATCCACCTAGGAGTCATTCGTTTGTCTTTAGTGTTTTGTCTCAGTATATATATATATAACATGAACTTTATATTATAACAAAAGTTGAAATGAAAACATGATAATTATAACAGTTTTTTTCTTTAAAAAATTAAGTTTTCCTCTGCATACTCTCCAGCATATTTTTTTTAAAATGACCAAGTTTGTCCACAGGGTTGTTAAATGCACATAAAAAGTTATGGGGCTTTGATTACATCTTTGCATCCATTGGCCTTTTTTTTTTCAGTCCTCCTGCAGATGCTCATTGATTATGTGATACAGAAAAGCAGCTTAGCAAATCACCAGATGAAGTGGTTCTAGCATACACTTGGATAAATGTCTACTGTATCATAATTAAGGCTTATTTTGTTTTTAACTAGAAAAGGGACCTTATTTCACTTCAATCTCTGCCTAATAAACTTTATAATGGAGAGGCACAGTTACCTCTAGCCACCTGGCAACGTGCTTCTTCCTTCAGCTCATCATACAGAGTTCCTATCTTCTTTATTTGATGTAGAGAGTATCTGGTGTGCTGCTCACAAAGCACTTGTTCAGCCATTTTACCAATGAGAGATAATTGATAAGGTAATTGGTACACTGTATGGATGTCACCCTGAGGCATCTCAGATCCAGCTGCACTTTGCAAGCAATTTCTCAGAAAAGTCAACCATATCAAACTAAGTTTGTCCAATGCTAAATTTATGGACAGGTCTATATATTGTAATTTTCTCAGGCAACAATACCATAGTAGTTTCTTACAGGTTGGTGGTTTTGCTTTGTTTTAATTCCCCAATCTGATTCAATGTTTTAACCATGATAATTCATATTTGAGACATATACATAAGGACATAGATTTATAATTTTATCTTATGATAACACTTTTTGTATACAATATGAATGGAAGAAGAGACTTGATGGGTCAGGCCAAATATCTCACGATAGTCATCCAAATGCATCCAGGAAGCACCAGAACATGAGTAAAGTATTAGAAAGTGAGACCCATGGAAGATCACCGTCCTGAGGTTTCCTCCCAAGGAGCATCTGTCTGGAGCACAAGTGGGTGATCTCTCATCCTCTCTTTAATCTAAAGAGACTCCAAAGAACCACCCTTACTCAAGAGTTATTTGTTCTTTACCACAGCTGTCAGCTCCATTTTGGTGGAAACATTTTCAATTCAATATGCCTTCCCCAGACATTCTTTTATCATTGATATGCTTATGATCCAACTCCAACAATCTAAGGAGATGCTCAATCACCATTCTGAATATAAATTAAAGTACCATGTTGCATCATGATGAGAAAAATTGATATGTATAATGTTTGTGTGTGTATATGAACCTTATTCAACCACTTCTGGAAGTACAGAAGGGACCTACTCTGAATTATATCAGAAGCACAAAGAACTTTCTCATTTGGCTCATAAGTATTATGGGTAAACTTCCCCCTGTTTAATTCAGGAGTGAATCAGATAACGTAGTTTTATTTTGGCATTGCAATTTTTCAAAATTGTGTGTTATATTTAACTCCCAATAATGAAATCATTTTTTCTACTTAAACCAAATGTTCCCTGAATAGCCATGGAAAGGCCACATTCTTGCTGATCACTGCAATGACTTCCAAAACTTTGGTCTGAAACTATAAAATATAGTTTCGTCTCATGCTGTGTCCATCTCTGGGAAAGCATCAGTAGCAAAATGAGCATTTCAGTACACCAAGCATCTGTCTAAACACATCCACTTTTTGACTCAAGGCTATTTAACTATTTATTACATTTATTACTGAGATTTGGCTGTACATCTGTGAGTCACACAGAGAACAGTTTGATTTTATATAAATATTTATATAGCAAGTACTTGCCCCAAATCTTTTTTTATTTCCACTAGAGCAAAAATGATAACACTGGTATGATATGAATTGGCTTATGTGAAAACCAATTTAGATATATGCAAATTCTCAATAACATGTTCTTCATTATCATTACAGAGATTGGCTTTAGACTAATAACTTTTCAGCTTTGCAGCTAGGCCACTGTAGGAACCATAGGTGGGAACGGTTTGTGTTACTTTATCCAATGAAGAACTGGTACAATCAGAACTGATCTTATTTAATTATTATGGGAATCTATAATAATTAAAAATGTAGACGTTTTTTCCATCTGAGGAATATCTTTCAAAAAGGAAGGATCTATTTCTTTTGCCAAATAGATCATTACTGACAGTATTTCTTGAGGAGAGGCACATACAAAACTTATATTAGGATCAACAAAGCTTTAATTTGGAGGCATCACACAGAAACTGTAAGCCGGTTTAGTAGAGTAGCTGTACATTTAACTAGAACTAGGAAGTTTCAGGTGTAGATCTACCATCACTAAACAACTTAGGGGCCTGTTGTAAACCAATCTCTCTTAGTATGGGATAAAATGAAAGGAAGAAGCTATCTTGTGCTCAAGATAAAAGATGAAATCAAATCTAAGAAACAAATAAAGGCCTATCAGGGGAGCTTGAGTACAAGATACTTAATTTAATAATTTTAAAATAAAAATGGCTTGCTTTAAAGAAAACCTAAGTCCGCATAATATCAATTATTAGATCTTCTTTGAAAAACAAACTTGGGGGGAGGTGAATGATACAGTGAAATAATATAGCTGGATTCACACTCAACTTTACATCCATAATATGCATGTATTCAACCAAGAGCTTTAAACCAGCGCCCCCCCAACCTTTTGGGCACTAGGAACCAGTTCTATGGAGAAAGGTTTTCCCGTGGACCGGAAGGGGCATTGCTTTGTGTGTTGCCTACATCCTATGGGGCTTTGCTTGTTTGCACGGCCCAGTTTCTGGGCCATGCTGCAGACCAGTGCTGGTCCACGGACTGGGGATTGGGGACTCCTGCTATAAACTGTAGTGCTTGAAGTCCTGCTCTGAGATCAGTCATAAAGAAAGCAACATGTTTTAAGACAGTGATGCTGAATTGCAGCCAATGAGTCCTTAAGCTTTCAGAGTATTGAACACCTATGGTGTCATACAGAAGATGGATAATAGGAAACAGACCAGTGTGGAGTATGATTGGTCTGAAGTGTTTCAGCATTTCCATTACTTAGAAACAGGGCACCATAGCACTCCTACTTTTTGGAGGAGACTTTTATTTGAACTTTCATCAGAGTAAGGAGTCCTTTTGAAGATCAACCCAACTCTAAAGCACACACATACACACATAATAATTTTGATTTTTCTGAATTCCATAACTCTCTCTAGCTTTAATAGAGTAAGCTATAAATGTGATTGAATAAAAACTGGAACATTCTGCTATATTGATCAATTTGGAACTCAGTTGAGGACATGGGAAATTGGGCCAAATTTAACCAGTATAAATTCTAATTAAAAATTAAAATGCACTTAACTTAATTTATATCTTAATTTATTTTATATCTCTATTTTTCAGTCTCATAAGATTATCAGATAATTTATTGTATAAATAATTTATTAAGTTGCAAATGGAATTGCCTGAATTCTTTCTATAGATAAATTAATACATTGATTCTACTCACTAGACACAGCTTTCTCTTTTTTCCCATTGTATTGAAACTATCAACCTCTCTCCGCCATTCTACCTGTCCATTCACTGCAATTTGTTTATGGGTGATCCTTAATCTTTCCTTTTCCTCTTCCCTGTCATCTCCTTCTTAAAAGTGATTAGAAACCTTCCTCCCCTTGAGGAATGGTATGTCACAAACAATATATACAGATGAAAGGGAAATACTTGACCAACTCACCTTGTCAGCTCTTTGATCTGTTTCTGCAACTTCCAACATTTCCTTTAGCAAAAATGAAGAAACGAATCACTCTCTTGTTTGGACAGAGAAATCAGCATGTTTTACATATAAGGGAACACTGATCCCGTGCCACTCATTTTGTGCAACAAAAAAAATTGAGTCTTGTGAAATGGAAAATATGCATAGAACAAATGTTTTCATGCAAGTGGGCCAACTTGATATAATATTACATATTTTAACAGTTTTTAAAATATTATTTTTGATGGATTTCTGTGGAATTTCTTCTACAAATGGGTTAAAATGCAGATAGTTATTAACTACATAAATTCTTACTCTCTTTTTTGTTATTTATTTGGTTCATGAAAATTGATGCAATCTACACAAGAAAGCACTTAGTTCCAAGTAGCAGAAGCCAATCTCCAAATTATCTGTAAGAGGATAATTTCTAAATCATGAAAGATTTTTTTTAACATTACAAAGTTTCGAGCAAAACAACCACTTAAAAGTGTTTTTCAAAGTCATGTATCCTCCTTGCTTGTAAGACCCAAGACTACCATGTTGTTTTATGATGTTCTACCTGAAGCCCTTTGAGTCTTCTTCTGTAGAGCTCACATTTTAGAAGAAGGCTGAGACAAGATTTCTTGTCAGTATTGGCTGAAGGGACTGTGAGTTGGGCAGTTTGAGTAACTGCATTTCAGGCTGAATCTGGTTGGCCTCAAGGCCACTTGACATACATTCCAAGGTAGAATGTTTCAATACCCTGCAGGCAAAGCCACAATCTACACATGCCAAAGCTATTCAATATGAAATGAACACATCAGTGGTCTCCTTAGCTGGCTACTTTTGATGAATATTGCAGGTAGTTCCATAGAGCTGGCCTGAAAAAGCTCAAGGCCACACAAATCGTTTGATCAGGGTGAATAGTGTTAACTCTATAGACAAGAGAATTGTTCACTTCCCCAATATAAACTCACCCACTTAATTGAAGTTGCTTCTGCAAAGACTTAATTTTCAAAGTTATTCAGATCTGGACATATGGCATCAATAGAGCAGTGTTTATCAGCCTGGATAATTTTTAAGATTCTGGAAGCTGAAATCCACCCATCCTAAAGTTGAGAAATACTGCACTAGAGGATTTTCCTTGGTGTTCAAGGTTAGCAATGTACTGATCTTTAACAATATAGTTTGATTTTCTTTTTCATGTGTAGCCTATGATGTCACAAAGGGCCATTATAAGCTCCCTTTGTAAGGAGTAGATTGAATCCCTGAATATTGTGTTACATTATTTATGAACATTGATCATTGCATTAATACATGAGAATAAAACAAGATTAAAACTTTTAAGATAAATATGTTCTGAAATATGAGAGAGATGAATATTTAAAGAAATGACAACAGCAAGAAAGAAAACTAAATAAACCAAACAGCTGTCAGCAACTGCCAGCTTCTTTCCTCTTAAAATTAATTTAGCAAAAAAATATAAAACTTAGTTTCACACTTTGCTTGCTAGAATTTCATTACTAAAGGCACCGAGTTCATCTGAAAAAAATGAAAGCACATCATTGACATGAAGATGACTTGCTCATACATGTTGTGGCAAGCTTTACATAACTTTATTGCAGTAATTATGGTATGCTGTTGATCAAGAATAATTATCATTGTCATGGCAACCTCTTATGGAAGAAATTATTGGAGGTAGAGCTTAGAGAACAGGAGAAAGCTATACGTTCCTGGAAAATATTTCACAGTGTGTGTATTTTTTGTTTGGGAATCCATCAAATGCTTTGATTTATGTACTGATAAAATAATGTATTAAATATTTTATACAATTCATCTTAAATGAACAATACTGAAATACGGTACCTAAATTCTCTAGAATCAGAAGCTGGCTCAAGCATTAATTATTCAGAGCTAGGGATTCCATTCCACTATCTGGTGGTGAAGTCTCACAAACCATTCCAGTCTCTGGGCACACTTCAGAAAAAAGTTAAGCTCATTTAACCCCTATTGAAATCAGCTTGCATTAAGCACTAAATTTTGTATTTGATTTCAGTGGAACTCAGTTCATTTTATTGTATCTTCTGACATACAGTCAGTCCTCAACTTAACAACAGTTCATTTAGTGACCGTTCAAAGCTACAACACACTGGAAAATGTGATTTATCACCATTTTTTACACTTACAAACATTGCAGCATCCCCCGTGTTTTGTGATCAAAATTCAGACGCTTGGCAACGGACTCATATTTATGATGGGTTGCAGTGTCCTGGGATCAGGTGATCACCTTGTGTAACCTTCTGGCAAGCAAAGTCAATAGAGAAGCAGATTCCCTTAATGACTGTGTTACTAACTTAACAACTGCAGCGATTCATTTAACAACTTAACAATGTCACTTAACAAATGTCTCACTTAATAACAGAAATGTTGGGCTTAATTGTGCAACAGTCATAGGTGTGAAAAAAGGTCATAAGTCGCTTTTTTCAGTTCTGTTGTAAATTCAATCAGTCACCAAATGAACTGTTGTAAGTCAAGGACTACCTGTATATCTCTTTGGAGAAGAAAGAACCAATACAGTTTATGGGACTTATTCTTACTCTAAAGAAGAGAGCATTGGAGTAAAGTCCTAAGTAGCACTATGGCAAAATCTGTCCTGGCTTTAGTTTGTTCCCAGGGTGAACATAAAATTGTCCACTGAAATGGACAGAAATTAGGATTAAAAATATTTTAGGAGTTCTTAGTGGGAAAGGTAACATCACTGTACTTAATTGTTGACAAAGAGAGATACATTTTCTTCTTTACTTTCAAAGTACGCAACAAGTCTTCTACTTACCTGTTTATTCCAGAAAAGTTTCATCAGAGAATGCAACCTTGCTCTGTCACTTGACCAATACTGCACGGCCAGATGAAGGGATGAAGCAAGACACGAAAACGGAAATATCAGCACATCCTCCAAAGTAAGTTGACCTCTTTCTTTCCCTGTTTCCAAAGTGATTTTGTTTACAGAAATACTATTAGGACCTCCAATAAAGCAGGGGGACCCAACATATTTCATACTCCATTCACACTGAGAAAAATAATTCCAAACAATCATTCTGGGTTGGGATTGAGGGTTCAGCCTGAGTGTTAGTGCATGACCATCCTATGTTTCTTCGGAAACATTAAAAGAAAAGAAAATCAATCATCTCTCCCTGCTCTGAATGTTCCCATATCTTCTCATTACTTCATCTATATATGGAAGGTCATTAGTATTATTTGTAAATCATATTCCACATGTTGCCAAAGACAAGTATGTGTAAAATGTTTCAAAGTGCCATGCTCAAGGCTAAATGACAGCTTGAATCATAACATTGCAAATTATCAGTTGTGTGCTCTGTTCAGCTTGTCGGCAAAGAACATAATTAAAACATTAGTGATGAGTTAATTAAGACATTTTCCAAAAGTTTGAAGTTGTTACATCATTTGAGTGTAATTTTTTTTTCACTTTGTCATTTTTAAAAAAAAAATTATTATGAGTAAGGGCCTCAAAAGCTGGAAGCGATCTAGGCTTTCTGGATTTTGGAAAGGGCCTGAAAACAGTTGTGATAAGGTATATGCTTTGTTTGCTTTATCAGTTTATGAAATAAGAGTGAGTCAAAGAGAGCAAACCAAGGACAAGGGCTTCTGTCAATAGGGATCAGATTGCTTAGAAGGTTTCGAGATTTAGTCCCTATTTCACCATTTTGGAGCAAATTCCAAGTTAGACCTACTGTCCTTTTCATTAGTTATGATAATTAATTCTACTGAAAATTCTACTGAAATTCTACTAACATCTCAGTATTTTAATAGATAGAAAGAAAGAACCTTTGTCTAGAATTGATACATACATGAGGAGGGTAGGATAGCAAATGCTGTGTGAATCAGATTTTTACATTTCCTGAAAATAGATATGCTAAAGCCCATCAGTGTAAATTTATCTGTTTGAAAACAACATATCACTTATATTGAACTACAGGTCTCCTCTTAATTTGTTCTGTCATTAATTCTACTAACAATTAATAACAAAGAAATACAGATGATAAATCTATATATAATCAGCCAGATTTCCTGACTGCTTAACAAGAATTTTAGTTTGAAGGAGCATATATGTCAGTTTTAAAAAATAGAATAGAATAGAATAGAATAGAATAGAATAGAATAGAATAGAATAGAATAGAATAGAATAGAATAGAATA
>JANHFS010001456.1:340268-352700 GCA_032467975.1 Trimeresurus albolabris
TAGATAGATAGATAGATAGATAGATAGATAGATAGATAGATAGATAGATAGATAGATAGATAGATAGATATCATCTAGCTATCTATCTCCAAGTTAATGAATATGCCAAGCTGTCCAATGCATGAAAGAGGACAATCTCACTTTAGGCAAAACAAGTAAAATCCACTCTAATTTTAAGATAGATGATTTCGTTCAAAGTCTTGACCTTAAAACATGATGGGTTACTATTTACCATAAAATAAAATGTATAACATTAGCTAACTATGATTAAAATTACTAATAACAAGCCTGATATGAATTAATCATTAGTCTTTATATAATTCACATTTGCAAATAGTAACTCAACATACCTTTGAATCATGGGCCGGTAGAGTCAATTCTCTGAGATAAAGCAATCTGTCTGGATATGACATCATAGAATTGGGACTAATCATTTAGCCCAGTGATTTGAACTCACAAGTTGTAAAACAAATAGCAATTAAAGCATAAATAAATAAATAAAATTCTACTGTCATATGAACCTTACCATCTTCACAACATTGAACTACAATTGTCTTCCTGTAATATAAATTAATTATCCCAAATCCATCATTATGAGATAACAGAAAAAAAATCATAACATTGTATGATGATTCTTCAGTTCCTTCAAAAAGGATATCCTTATTTCCATCATCTTTTCACATGCCATCCGTCTGGTAAACTCGCAAGATTCATTTTTCTTGCCATGCATGTGTATACATAACCTGAACTAGACTGTTGTTTCTCTGTGTCATATAATATGTGTGGGTATATGCATAATTCTGTATTTATTTATTTTTGTCATATTTATGTAGTGTGTATCGAAGGTGGTGAACCTTTGCAAGCTGTATGCAACGAAATTTCATTTTAATGTATGCCAATTAGTGTACATTCAAAGTGACAATAAAATTATTATTCTATTCTATTATTCGATTAAACAGATTCAGTTTTCTTTTCTTTTCTACCTGGAACTTAATTTCATTCTTCTGAATATTCTCATCTGCTCTTAGTCCAGTTCATTTTTTTCAATAGTTTCATTAAGAATTAGTAAATAACTTTTGATTATCTTCAAAAGAAGTTATTTGTCTTAAACAATCACTTTTGGTTCCAGTATAGAGTTAACAAGCTTGAGCTTTCTTGAACTCATAGATCAAATATTTTCTGTAAAATAGCCATTTTGTACTAGTAATTGACCTTCAAAGTCTTGTTTTCAATTTGAAATGTAAACAAGACAAATAATTATCTCTAATTAATTTCAAAATTTTTATTGAAATCAATTTCTTCCAAAGCCTTAGTATTTAAAAACTTTCCAAAAATAGCTTTATAATAATCTTTGCTATATATTTTTTAAAAATGCAAAAAATAAAAAATAAAGCTCTTACAAAGCTGGAAATATGTAATTTTCTTTTTAAAAAGATTGAGGAGAGGTTCACTCAGCAATTGGTAAATTTGTGGTTCTGAAGGCTTTTCAATCTTAAATAAACATTAAACAACATAAAACTCTAAAGTGATTAAAAGGATGAGGTTTGGTCAAACTTGGTGTCCATAAAAGCCTGCATTTATGGCTCAGAGCACAATTGAGCCTACAACTCCCAGATGATAGCAAGTGTCTGTAAAAATATTGGTTTCTGCCACCTACTAAAAAAAAATATCTGTCCGGCATATATTTGGGTAATCTCTAGCTCTCTCTTCATTCCAGAGAGAATTTTAGCAATCAAGATCCCACATCCAGCTGCCTTTGTGGCTGCAATGCCTCCCACTATCCACAAAGAAAAAAATGTCAGGCCTTAGTTTGCCATGGCTCACTGGAAGTCCCTAAATCCTAAAAACAGAACTGGTACTTGAGATGGGTCTGATCAATGCAGAATGGAGTGAAGCTATTATCAAATCTCAGGATCTGGAAGCTATACTTCTTTTGATTCAGCTCCAAGTTGTGGTTTTTTGGTTTGTTTGTTTTTGGCAACATCACACTGCTTGAGCAACTATAATTCCATACAATGTATCGTCAAGAATTCCCAGGTACTTTGCAAACATCTTGTCATCAACCCAAGCAAACCTTATCCTATATCTATGCATTTTAATTTTTTCCCCAAAGAGAATGGAAAGAAAATGCATTTATCTCTCTTAAATGTTGTCCACTTATTTTCAGCCAATAATGAAAATTATTTTAAATATAATCCTACAATTTTGTATTTTATAGTGTCTGCAGATTTGATAAGCATTCCCTTTATCTCTTTGCCCAAGTCTCTAATAAAAATGTTGAAGAGTACACAAGGCTATACCTTCTGGCATTCATCTTGACACCTTCCTTCTTTTTGATATTGAATGTGGATGAGTGCTCTGACTACAATTTGAAATCAGCTATGTATCCATTCAGTTGTCATGCTACTTAGCTTATACGTAACTAGCTTGCTAATCAGAATGTCACAGGATACACTGTCAAATGTTTTTCTCAAATCAAGATATATTATATCTCTAGCATTCCTACAATCTGATAATGAATTTACCTTACCCAAAGGGCAGGTACTTTTGGTTTGGCTTGACAAATAGTTGCTAAGTTCCTAAATATCATCCCTCCACCATGTGGGGCTAATGGATTGTCTGATTATGTTGCCAGGGATATGAAGTGACAGGAAAGTAATCACTTTGATCTCTGACTTCAACCATAATCACGTGTTACAATAAGGAGGGAAGAGCAAAATATTAGTTCTTCTTGTAAAAATATATGCCCCTGTACTGAATAGATGAAGGAGATTATGAATTCAATTAAAGATATGCTTATCTTTTCCTCTTCTGCGGAGCCCATGGCTAGCAAATCTATTAATTCTAAACCAGTGCTCCAATATTTCCCATATCTGGGGAGCTGACATTAAAATCTCTATAGATCATGCTCACTGCATTTGGGAATTGTCTTTCAAGCATTTCCATCAGAGCTGTCAAGTCAATACTTGGGTGATGTCCAGTTTCAGAGCTCGAAGGAAGGATATAGAGGTTAATGCATTTTTTAAAAAATTACCTACTGAAACTCTGGATATTGAAATAGATACCATTGCTTTCAAATCAACTGATACAAAGATAATCAAACCACCGCTAATGCATGCCTTTCTTTCCCAGCAGATTTGAACCCCTAGAGATACACTATCTCATTCCGAGACCTATTTTCAGAACATAGATAATATGAAATGCTTGTAGGAAGGCAAAACAACTGATCAGAATACTTATTTTCAGAATGCTGTATCCATAAAATGGCTTCCAATATAAACATCCTCTGCATCTCCTTACTGAAATTCAGGTGGTCCTCAACTTACAAACACAATGGAGCCCAACATTGCTATTGCTAAGTGAGACACTGGTTCAGTGGCTTTTATCCCAGTTTACAACTTTTCTTGCCATAGTTGTTAAGTGAATCACTGCAATTGTTAAGTTAGTAACACGGTTGTTAAGTGAATCTGGCTTCTCTATTGACTTTGCCTGACAGAAGTCAAAAGATGACCCCGGGACACTGCAACCATCATACTGTAAATATGAGTCAGTTGCCAAGAGTCTGAATTTTGATCATGCGGCCATGGGGATGCTGCAAAGGTCGTAAGTATGAAAATGGTCATAAGTCACTTTATTCAGTGCCTTTGGGGCTTTGAACAGTCGCTAAATGAAATGCTGGAAGTCAAGGACTACCTGCATAAGTGGAAAAGCTGCCACTGTTGTGGTATATTGGAGGAAATGTCGATAGGAATATACAGTATAAAGGTTTGCCTAATTCCTTTGGATTTAGAAAACCATCTTTAGCCCACTTTTTATGGGAAGCATCAGTATCGGATCTCCTTATGCTATGTAGCATATCGCCAGCGCTTTCAGTCTTGGGAAGGATCATTAAAATTTTATCCCATTGGAAGCTTTAGAAGATTTATCACTCTTATTGTTAGCATTTGGGACTTAGAATCCTTATCATGTACTTCCAATGTGTGTTTTGTCATCAACTTAAAAGACAAAGATATCATTATGTTATTTATTAGTGGACTCACAAACAAGTTTCTTACAATGGCTACAAACTTGCAACAATTATTTTTTGTTCTGCATCAGGAAGGTTTCCATAATATTTGTGAAGAATGTTATTCTTTTGTAAAGGTAATTTCATCAGCTTCCTTATTTATGATCTAGATAGAAAACCTTGTGTTATCCTATTCCTTAACTGGATTTTGTGACCTTTCACAGCCAGATTTTAAATAATCCATAGGTGGGGGATTCTTTTCAAAATTGGTATCATTTTTATCTTATCACTAATACAGGAAATGTCCCACTAAACAAACAACATCTAATAAAAATGCTTGGAAGTCAGGTAATCTGTCCAGACAATAAGGTTCTGGGCTCATATTTGAAAAGCTACACAATTTGATCTAGTTCTATGTGATGATCTCCAGTTAGGAATGAATTTGTTAAAGGAAAAGACCTTTGGTGTTTTATTTTGTTTTTGTTTTCAATTAAATAAGTGGAAGAACATGTATGCTTGGCTTAGCTATATAAACTTCCTTTTTTATTAAAAAATAAATAGAAACATACCCATTACCAGGGCTTTTTTTGTCATAGAATGCCCAGAACGGAGTTCCTGCACCTTTTTTGGAACCTTGTAGGGTAGGCAAGGCGGGTTGTATGACTTGTGTGAGTTCTGGCACCTTTTTTTTTTTTTTACAAAAAAAACACTGCCCATTACAGTATTGCCTTTCAGGGTAAACAAGTTTATGTTCATTGTTATGTTCATCCCACAGCCTCTCCATAAGGAAACCAGATCCCAATCTTAACATTTTCCAAGTTGGATGATCTACACCTGCAGTCTTATAATTTTTCAACTCTCAAATAGCATTTGTGTTTTCTTTTTCATCATATTTCTTGCCTACCAAAGAATATAGCATCCATATCACTCTTTAACATATCATTATCATTTGTACACACACTTCATTATACAGAATAAAATAGATACTTCTTTGAATCACTGCTGGCAAAGAGCTTAGAAAGAATTCCAGAAGAATTTTTAAGATGTTTAAGAATTCAGACCCATTAAATCCTTTTTTCATTGGCTTCTCCAGTTGTTGAACCTTATCTTTAATAAATCTAGCTTTCTTAAGATCTGCTTTGTTGAAATCCACAAAAGCAAATGTCTAAACTTTCTCTATCTACTAAATCTTCCTTATTGCTTAGGATCAGTTTATTATCAGAATATAGTTTTTTTAAAAAATAAAATAAAATAGAAACAGCATACATGTTCATGCTTCTTTAGCTTTATATAAATTATGAGAGAAGATTGTACTGTAGATAAACTGGAGCCTCACAGTGCTAATTTATGCAGATCTGATATAACATCTTAAAGGAAACTCACAAGGATAAAGATTGCATAGCTAACACATTTGCATCCTCCTTGAACTATTTCCCTTTTAGACATTCATTTCTATGCAAGCTTTAGTTCATCACATTTACACCCTGCAGCTGAATCCTTGTATGCATGTGTCTGAGTCCCTCTCAACTCAATGGGGCTTAGTTCTGAATAGACATGTATAAGATTGAATAATAACTTACTTTCTTCAGATACATTTCAAATATTTAGACTTGATCATACAGAAATAGCACCATTCTTTAGTGATGAAGCAGGCATTTTGCCTTGGGGTTGGAAAACTAGAAATTGAGTCATTTCAACATGATTAGAGCTCATATATATTACTGACCTACGGGCATGCATTAACAGGCAAAAGTCAGCAATGATTATAATTATTCTTTTCTTAATCATATTTCCTTGCATAAAAGCAATCCCCAATGTGGAGATTGTAAGAAAGCAGAATTAAAAGAATTCAGCATATTTTAAATATCAATGAACAGACTAGATCTCCTTTAGTTGATAGGGAAGCAGCTATTAGCACACTTTATTTGATTTATTTAATTCATTTATAAACTACTCCTTCTGTCTGCTGGGTGACCATAAAATAAAAATGCAGTAAAAAATTATTCTTAAACCAAGAAAGCCAAATCTGAGCAGGCCTTCATAATACATTCTATAAGTGTATCTCTGGCAAATGTCAAGACATCACTAGGATAGGAAGAAGCAGCCCTGTTTGCAACTAACAATGATGATGTGTACCACTAGGAGAGAATATAGATCAGGGTTGAACTGTGGCATCATGTGTGCTCTCAGAGCTTCAAGGTTGGTGAGAGAGAGCTTGGCGCTGTCAAGCTCAGACATCACCAAGGACTCCATAATGATGGTGTGTTTTGATGATATCATCTTTCAAGCATTATACACTTTGATCCTGATGTCAGGTGCTAGTACATAGGTTGCAGCATTTATGCAATGATGTCATCATGTCTGTTTTCATCATTTCCCACATCTTTATCGCCCATTGGAAGGAGAATATGTTTATAATCTCTTCCTTGGTTCTTCTCCTAAACGGCTACTGTAGAAAAAGAATGGTGTTGATCCAATATTGTGCTTTTTCTGCACAATTTTTTCCAAACATGTTTCACTACAAAGTGCATATTGGAAGAGCCGTGGTGGTGCAGTGGTTAGAATGCAGTACTGCATGCTAACTCACTTCTTACTGCCAGGAGTTTGATCCTGACCAGCTCAAGGTTGACTCAGACTTCCATTCTTCCGAGGTCGGTAAAATGAGGACCCAGATTGTTGGGGGCAATGTGCTGGCTCTGTAAACCACTTAGAGAGGGCTATAAAGCACTGTGAAGTGGCATATGAGACTAAATGCTATTGCTATTAGAGAAATCTAAACTCAAGGTGGTTAAGGTATGAGTCAATGTGGGTCTTTGCACAGGGTTTTATCACTTGAAATAATTTTACTTCTCTAAAATTTATTTCCACATAAGTATTTATTTATTACTTATTTATTATTAAGTAGACAGAGGCCTTAAAGTGGAATTAATTCAGGAAGCAGTGATGACTTTACTAGGATGAGTGATACAATCTCATGTACACAGATTTAAGTGACTTACTTTTCATTTCTCTTTCTTCATTTTATAATCTATTCTCCAGTACTATTTTAAGTGTGTTCTTCAGTAATTTAAGGTCCATAAGCAAACTATTAATGCTGTAAAACACAGGGAAAGAAGTATTTGCTCTGCCCCTTTTCCTTAAATTTAGGTAGGGTTTTTTTAGAGCTCTTCAGCTGCAAAACAGTCCCTCTTTCTAGTGATTATTTTTATTTGCTTATTTAAATGCTTGTCCAATATCTTTTTATTGTATTCAGTAACCCATAGGTAGGAAGATTTAACAAATAATATTATTATAAATTCTCAGTGCAAGAATAACCTGGCAGCTAAGCAGAATAGCAATACATCCCAGTGTGTTTAAAAGATAAAAAGTAATTCTCCTTCCTTGGTACAATGATCTTAAATTGGCATTTGAGAATTAAAAGACACCATATTAGTTTTTTTTTCAGGAGTAAGTTTCTCAGACTTTTCCTTCCTGTTATAGCTCAAATAGTAGGATACTTACAAATTATAAGATCACAGAACTGGAACGAATATTGAAAATAATTCAATCTACTCCTGGCATTTGCTACTATTGTACACCATTTCAAAGAGATGAACAGTCAATCTCTATTTAACAATCTCTAAAGAAAGAAAGGTTCTAAAGAAAGAGACTTCACCAACAACTACATTTGTCCAACTACCCAACTGTTTGGGACATTCATCCTCACATTTAATCTAAATTGTTTTTCTTGTCATTTGGATCAATTTGCTCAATTTGTGTGACCTTCCCAGAGGAATTAAATATTTAATATTTGGATAAACTTAATCCAAACCACCTGGAGCAGACTGGGAATTTTTCAACCCATGGCCCACATCTAGCCCTTTGATTGTCCGTGGTTGCAGTGGTAACCCTCCATTACAGTCCCAATCTCTCTTGTGGCCCTTTGGAAAAGCAATTGTCCATCCCTGATCTGCAGCTTAAGGCAGTGCATAAAATACTCCCTCCAAACTTTCCCCATAGTAACTAAGTGGCAAAGTAAGAGGAACTGAGAGAACGCTATTGGCCTAAATCACCTAGTTATTGGTTTGAGTTATCCAGTTACCTTCCATGGCTGAGGACCTAGGTGTCCTTGTTCCTTGTCCAACATCTTAGCTATTTTATACTACAACTGTTCTCTGATCAGGGTAAATCTATGTCCTGAAGCAACTGTATCTAGCTACCTCACATAAATTTTAAGCACTGTGGGAGAAAAAAATGGAATCATAATACTTCATATCTGCAATTACAGAGCAAAGAAGCAAGTTTCCAGCAGTAATTTCCAAGAACTACCTTCTGGAGAAAAATGATTGGAATTAGCAAAAAAAAGAAAATTCTGTATATTCCCTGCCTACTTATCAACCAGTACAGGTCATTTACTAATACAAATAAGATAACTCACTCCCTAAACATATAATAATTTGGAAATTGGTTTCACCTATATGTGATGTAACTAAGCTACTGCTATATGCCAGAAAAGCTTTCCCAAAGAAGGCACATAGGATGTCAAGCAATAACTATTCAAATTCCCAGTGTATAAAATCTTAAAAATTAGTGCATTCATTATTTTCTCTGTCTCACAAGAGACACATCTTTGACCTTATCCTTCCAGATATTTTCAAAAGTTCCCAATAAATAAAGGGCTTATGGGAACCAGGTCCTTTCCTATAAGATAAGCAGAGTAGTGGAGATCCAAGGAAGATAAGGAATTGCAAGGGAGGAGCCAGCATGGCTATTGGTACCCATTCATGCCACAGAGGATGAAATCAAGAACATGGCAAATGGCACACTACCAATGACATGATCCATTATAGCAAATGCATGAATGGAGTCAAACTTTGCCAGTCATCACCATTTCTACTCTGCCGGGATGCTAAACAAAGCACCAGCAATAACAGATGAAGATATATTTTCATTTGGATTAACATAATCTGTGCAGTATCATTTTAGGACTCTTGCAGCGAGGAATGATGGGGAACGATTTTCAGTCTGACCTTCAGTATCCTAGCAAATTTGGGTACATTTAAATAGTTCCTATTTCAGACGTAATAGAAAACTATGGTTAGATGCTTCATTTTGGCTTGCTTGCTTGCCCAGAGGAGGAATGACACAGCAAAAAGAGGCTATATGCAGACCCCTTTTACATGTCCTCATGTACTCTGCAAACTCAGCCAAAGCAGGAAATCCAATCACTGTATGTTGACAGCATTGTTGGTGGGACTTCACTTTGCTTGGCAGCTGCATCATACTGGTTCCACTTTTCCTCCAATAAAATTTAGTTTCTCCAAAGGGGGGAGAGAGAGAAAAAGAGAGGTAATTGCACTCTGCCCGCTTTGTAGTGCCAGCAGGTGGCATACAGAAGATGCTATTTCCTTTGAGGGGATTTTTCTGCCTTTCTCTGGAGATCACAGAACTTGGAGATCAAAAGATTCTGAGGTGAAAACACCATCTTGCTGAAAGGTTAACAATCAATAATTCATCATGAGTAAGTAAAATGCTGTTTGCTTACTTCTCTGTCCAGAGAAGTTTTAAATAACATTCTGCTGTGGTAAAAAGTCCTGGAAACAATCCGAAATTACTATCTTTGAAAGGCTTTTAAAAGATGCTTGCTGTCCAAATGCCTGGTCCTTGGCCTTTGAGATGCTTACTAAGAGTGGTGCTTCAAAAGGAGGGGAGGGGAGGATGGGGGGGGGAATGTGAGGCACTTTTTTTTTTAATGTCTCTGCCATTCCAAATTTTTGTGTGACAACAGGTCAACAAGCTGAGTGCCAGTGGTAACTACGCTTGGATGGAAGAAGAAAAAAATGAGCTTGGTTTTTGTTTGTAGTCTTATTCCAAATGTCTGGGTTTAAGGAGCCTCTGCTTCTCCCACATTAGCTCTCTAGACAAATCTTGAACCACTTTTGTAACAAGCCTCTAACAAACTCTGTCACTTTGACCTAATCCGGTTTTCTGCACAGCTGTGCTAAAGTCACCTTTAGTTTTATCACATTTTAATGCAAACAAGGCCGGAAGGGTACTTGTTTGGACTGAAGAAGCTGTGACAATTCATATGAATAGGAACTTCAGTAACTGGGAAGAAAAATGTGACAGGGAGCTTTATCACTGCATTGTACACAACAATCTGAAAATTATTGCTTCTTTAGGGGGCTATTCTTGCATTGAGGCCTAGCATAGTCTATGCTAAGCAGCTAGACAGAAGTCTGAATGGTTTGCCAGTCCTAAAGACGGATTTTCATTCTATTGTGTGTGGGTATTCCCGACTTTCCTAAGAGGATTTCAAAAGCAGGACAAGGCAGCTCGATCCGACTTTATGAAGTTTCAAGGCATGCCCTTTAAAATTCAAAGGCCATTTTTTTTTTTTTTACCCTCAATGCTTGCTTTGGAAAAGAAGGATGTCAAATGTGTGTGTGATCTAAAAGAAAGCAGCAAACTTTATATGGGAGAAAAAGAGTATTTGATAAATAGAAGAGTGCAAATGACACACAGTTTTTACTTGCATGTGCAAACACAAATAATATCATGGATGAAATCAGGAGCAGCATAATTGGGACTTCTGTGCATTAATAGTGAAGTTGTAATTCTGCAACAAAGCATCTCTGTAAGTGATGAATGTGTGCAAGTAGAGTTTCTGCAAATCTTGATATGAGTTTAAGTTTAGGCAACTGATTGTTTTTATATTAAAGGACAGTTATTAGTACATAGTCAATATGGCTTCATTATATATTTATTAATTTGGCAATTTTATTCAATCCCTTTTTTGCAAGACTAAAATAACAAAAAGTAGATTCAGGGAGGAGGAATAAGGAAGTGACCATATTTAGAACCAAAAGATTATATAGATAATCTCTCATCAGTTTGAATTGAATTACCTATTTTCAGCACTAAGTTTACAACACTAAAACCGGGTGTTACTAATGATAATAATTTATTGTAAACTGTGTTACAACCAGCTGATCTTTAAGAAAACCCTTCATAAAAGACTTGAAAGAATTTAAGCCATTTTCTGTAATCAGACACATTCCCTTGTGGCAGAATTGGACAACAGATGGGGATTTTTACTGGAAACCAGTAGTCAAACTTTGGGAACCAGTTGTCATCTTCAGGCAGAATCCAAGCTTAAACTGGTGGGCTTCAACAAGTGTCTGCCATAACAATTTCCAAAGACAGGAATCTGTCATTGGATTTTCACTCAGGGACAAATCAGATTTATTCCCTCTGTTTTGTATAACCTGTTTATATTGTTATATAATGTACCATACTACAAACTAATGATAACAGATACATCAACCAGCCTTAGAACTAACAAGATATTTAAGTGGTGAACAGCTTCTGCCTTTTAGGATCACCTATTTACAGTAAAGGAATCAGTCAAAAAATAGGCTGCAGACCAGCTTTTGACGGGGTAGCAATAAAGGCTTTGGAAAATATATTTAGATACCAGCATCAGTACCTTCAAATGTCAAATAGTGCAGGAAATGGTTTCCCCTGTATCACTCTATAGTAGTGAAAGTTGGACTTAGAAAGTATTGGCACTTTTAAACTTTGGCGTTGGAAAAGATTCCCAAGGTTCATGTACTGTAAATGTTAAATAGGAATACATGGGAATACATGCATGGGAATACTCCACATTGCAAAAAACACTATCTCAACCACCCTTCTTCCAGACTGAAACCCCCTACTCAGGAAGTAATGAACTCATTTCCCAATGTCCAACTCTTATGGGCATTCCAGAAATATACCACAATAAATGGTACTAGATTTCAGAAAGAGCCGGCATAGTCATACTTCACTCAGTATCAAGGATGCAACTGTAGAGGTGGGATTCAACAGCAGTGGTGGGATTCAAATATGTGAACAACCAGTTCTCTGTGTGGATGCCACTTCCGGAAGTCCATTCTAGGCCTGGGCAACAAAAAATTAGCTACCAGTTCTGCTGAAGTGGTGCGAACTGGCTGAATCCCACCACTGGTCAACAGTATTAAGTATCTGGGGGTACAGATAAGTAACAATCTGAATTGCTCTCTCCACACATCATCCTTAGTGAAGGATGAAAACCAGCATCTGCATTTCCTGTGTCAGATGAGGAGAGCACATCTTTCTCCGTCTGTCCTGGCCACTTTTTACAGAGGCACGATTGAGAGCATTTTAACAAACTGCATCACTGTCTTGTTTGGTGGTAGCAGTGCCTCAGATAGAAAATTCATACAGAGAACGGTAAGGACAGCCAAGAAGATTATAAGAAGCTTGCTTCTCGTTATTCAGGATACTGCTTATAAGCACTATGTGCTTAGAGATCGAAGCGTTGTTAGAGACCCCACACACCCACTTTATGGTCTGTTTCTGTTGCTCCCCTCTGGGAGGAGGTTTTGAAGTATTTCTAGCAGGACTACCCGATTCTGTAATAGCTT
>JANHFS010001456.1:352800-363742 GCA_032467975.1 Trimeresurus albolabris
ACTGGTTTGGACAAAACTCAGCAGCACTTTTTCGTGCAGCTGCTGATAAAAACAGGATTGCCAACATGATCGCCAACGTCTGATAACGGATATGGCACAAGAAGAAGGCATTTAATAAAGGATATCAACAGAAAGGTATGATAGAGAACTGTTTAGAGAGAACTAACCTTTATAAAGCACAACTATGACTTTTTAATATGACAAATATATTATTGGTATGATCTATGTCAGGTCACAATATAAACAAGTCTGGGTAAACAGCCAGCAAATGGTAACAGTGGGATTAGAAATTATATAAATGCACACACACAGTCGTAAAATGATATTCATTTGCTTTTTAAAATCTCTTTTATTATGGTTTTAAGGCTTCATTTTAAATATACTGAACAAAAAGAACTATGAAATTTAAATCTATGTTGTGAGACTCTTTTAGTAGAAACTTCCACCTGGTTTTCAAGTGGGGAAAGGTATTATTCTTGATTTTCATGTACCATGCCTCTGCATATCAAGAACAATTGGATCTGTTGCTTGAATTAATGGGTTTCCCTATGTACAACATCTCCCATCTTGTTTGGAATGATTCAATTCATTTGCTTTTATCCATCAAAAGCTCTTTCTAAAACTGCTAGCCCTTCGAATTTGTTCAAATCAGGAAATAGATTTCACAAGTAAATTTGAACTAAGTTCTGTATTAGAATCTTGCAAGTCTAACTGTTTTTTCCCTTCCTTTTTCTTATACCTGAGTGAGTTGAAGGAGCCATCCTGAGCTTCTTCATAATAATGTCTCATTTTAGAAAGGCATTCTTGGATATTATTGGTTGATATCCTTGACAACTACTAATCCCATCTCTGAAATTTTTGTTCTGGCAAGTTTCACATTAATATTTTTAAGGTGTTCTAATGTCATTTGACCATATTGTGCAAATAACGAGGGAAATTTTCTTTCTCTTGCCAAAGCTATTTCTACAGTCTTTCACTGTGCTGGAAATTTGGACCATTTTGTTCCGATTTAACTGGCAAGCCTTTAATTGCTAACCATGTGTTAAAACTTCATCAAAGAACTGCACATGATAACAGAGTGCACAAATAAGTGTAGGAGAGAAAATATGAAGGTTTTGATTGCCTTTTAAAAACTGCATCAAGTTAAAAGAATAAAGGAATATCTGAAGAAATAGGTGCTTAAACAATTGATTATTCAAATGAATTGTCTTTCCATTATTATGGAATTTCCATTACTGAGTGCATGTGGAATACACAACAGTAGAACTGACCTAAAACAGTAAAACAGCAAGCACCAAGAAAAGCTAATTCATAATACATAAGCAAAAATAATAATCTATTTTTAGAAATTACCCCCCCCCATTCCATCAAGTAAACATGAATGTCAGGATTTCAAAAGCCTTCATTACAAGTAAACACTGTGCAGTCATAAAAAAAAGAACAAAAGGAATCAAAACCTATCGAGTGGGGAATTTTTCTGTAGCAAACAACAAAATTAGAATTATTGCCCTAAATTTGTCTTGTAGTTTCAACACGAACAAAAAGAAATGAGAATCTTTCAAAGTATTCCACAACAATATGATGTAAAAACAAAGTACCAAATTCTGGGGGACTAGCTTTGAACTTTTTCCTACTTAACAGAAATGGTCCATTTGTGTCTTTTGCTGAGTTTCTTAATTGGTTTGAAGGCAAGGTAAGGCTAATAGAACTTTATTTTAGAACTATTGAGTAAATAACTTCTTATTCTATCATTTAGCTAGCTAGCTAGCTCTGTTTTCATCTATCTATAATATATATCCCAGTATTCCTCAGAAGCTTCCATGAGGATCACTTTTCATTTTATTCCTGCATGACAACTATGGGAAGTTGGTTGAGCTGAGAGAAAAATGAAATAAAGTCATACTGAGTGTTTCCAAAGCAGAGGATGCAGCTGAACTTGGCTGTCCCCAATTCTATCCCAACACCTCAACTTCTACCCCACTGAGCAGGCGTGTCCAGCCCATGGTCTATAGGCTGCATATAGCCCTGGGCAGTTAGTTATGCAGTCCCACAAGATATAATAAAATATATTTTAAAAGGAAGTTTATATATTCTATATATGTGGCCCAAAATAATTCCTCTTCACTCAGTGTAGCCCAGGCAAGCCAAAAGATTGGACATCCATGCCATAGAAGCTTCATTTGTTGAGCTGCAGTTTGGTGAATTACATGAGAACTTAGTGAGGATGGTGTTGGTAATTTTTTGCTATGGAAGTGGGGTGAATTTATAATCATATATTTGACCTTCTTACATTGTCAGTCATGCTAGATGAGTAACAGTTGCTGGAAGGGCTGCCTAAAGAAGTCAACTTTTGATAAGAATTTGGTTACGTGTCTCAGCAAGTGACAGCATATGGCTGACCTTCTCTGGATTTAGAACCTAAGCTTGGATGGGCCCTGTTAATACTTGGAAATGTGATCACCAAGGACTTCTAGGCAGAGAAAGCAAAACATCCTAGGTGGCAAATAATTCCTCTGGGTGTGTGGATGTGGCCAAACATTCACAGAAGATCCCTTGCTGATCTTCAAGTGCTTTTAAATGAGAAAGGGTGTTATTAGAAAACAACTTGTAGCATGTTAAATGAGCAGAGTGTTTTGCAATGGTACTGTCCTGTATCTGTTTATTCCTGTGAGGTTCAGTAGGACTTTCACCAAGTGGCAATATATCGGACTGCATGGTTTCAGATTCCCAATACTTTCATGTAATAGTCTGTTACATTCTCATTTCCATATAATTCATTTGATTTCTTGGATTATACTGTATTTACTTGTTTTTAGAAGCCATTTGATTGTATTTGGACATTACAGAAAAATATCCAATAGATTGTATAAGTATTAATTTTATATAAAATCATGGAATCATAGGGCTGGAAAGGACCTTGGAAGTCTTTTAGTCCAACCCCTTGCCCAAGGCAGGAGAGCAGAGATCCTCAACCTTGGCAACTTTAAGACTTGTGGACTTCAACTCCCAGGATTCCTCCAATCTTTTCTTGAAAATCTCTAGCAATGGAGCAACCACAATTCCAGCTGTTCCATTAATTGTTCTCACTATCAGGGGAAAAAAATTCCTTACTTCCAGGTTTGATCTCTTATTTTAATAGGTTTTCTGGCTCATGTGATATTTTCCTCTCTGCTGTAGATTTGTATGCAAAATGAATACAGCTGTAAAAAAATAATCCATTTTTCTACAAGCAACAAGAATTTTCTTTTTCTGTGTATACCTTAGGCTAGTCTCTTTCTCTCTCAATCTTTTGGTTTTTTTTCAGATCATTTCCGTTTGACCAAACTTATAGAAGATTTTGTAACTAGCAATAGTCCATTTCTAGTGCTTTCTTTTTATGAGGCTAAGGGTTTCGTATATATTTGACGCACGATTCAGCAGAAACCTGCTTAAACCCATTCACATCTAGTCTGCATACAGTATATCTGACATGTGTCATATCACATCATGAACTTTTATGCAAACATTATTCAAGTGTCAAATTCTTTTATCTTTAGTAACAGTATGTTATCCTGTATTTTTTCTAGGATGCTGCTTATAAGCACTATGTGCTTAGAGCTCAAAGCATTGTTAGAGACCCTACAGATCTACTTTATGGTCTGTTTCTGTTGCTCCCCTCTGGGAGGAGGTTTTGAAGTATTTCTAGCAGGACTACCTGATTCTGTAATAGCTTTGTTCCCTATGCCATCCGTCTGGTAAATTCGTAAACTCGTTTATCTTTGTCATGTTTATGTAGTGTATATCGGAGGTAGTGACCCTTTGAGAACTGAATGCAACAAAATTTCATTTTAATGTATGCCGATTAGTGTACATTCAAAGTGACAATGAAATAATTATTCTATTCTACTAAACCTAATTAAGAGGTTACTTACTTTGGAAAATGTGCACTTTGAATGTGAAGTTTGATTTTACATTTTTCATTAGTTGGAAAACTAAAAGAAAATGTACATTTTTGTTTACTTTTCTTTATAGAGGTATTTCATAATAATTTTCCAATAAAAGTCCCACTGATTATTACTAACCATATGCAACAGAAATATTGCATCTCCATCAGGTTTGCTTGAACTCTCTCTGTGTAGAAGAGGTTAGACAATTTAAATTGAAAAAAAAAGAAATTGGTACCATTATTTGTAGAGGTTTGGCTGCTCAGTAACATTTCTGGTGTTGGCAGATGAATGTGAGAACTTATAAATCTATCCACGGGACTAGCACATGAAAGCTTTCATAACTTTCACATTGTCTATCACAGCTAGTATGAAAGAGATTGAAATAATCATCTGGTGTTGAGGGAAGGCTTGTATTGTGACACAGGTGAATTGTCTCATACAAAGGTGCTGTTTGGCTGAGAAACGTAGTTTATGTAACATTTTTAGGCTATCATTTTGTGTAGCACTATATATCCCTGGTTATTTTACCAGGAATCCTTCCTAAATAAGGAAATTCCTCTGCTGGAGATAATATCTGGCAAATTAGCGAGCAGAAGAAGAGCACAATGAAAGGGCATGGGCACTCTAGAAAGGTAATCAAGCATTGCCTAGACTGCAGAATGTTATTTTTTAAATTTTTATTTATATAGTCAGTGCTTTTTTGTAAAAAAAACAAAAACTCACACATGTCATACAACCCGCCTTTTTTTGGTTCGATCCAAAAAAAGGTGCCGGAATTCCATTCTGGGCGTTCTATGAGAAAAAAAAGCCCTGTATATATTCATTCATTCATTGAGCTACCATCTCAATTAGTGATTCTGGGCAGCTTACAATTCCAAAAATATAAAATTAATTAAAAATAAAAAAATAAAAACAAAAAACAGAATAACAGACTAGCAGAGTTGGAAGGGACCTTGGAGATCTTCTAGTCCAACACCTTGCTCAGGCAGGAAACCTATACCATTTCAGACAAATGTTATCCAACCTCTTCTTAAAAACCTCCAGCATTGGAGCAACCTCCAGTGTTGGAGCAGTGTTGGAACAATACAGAAAACAACACAATCAAAACAAACATATACAGCAGCCGAGGTACCTGATTAACAGTAAAGCCAAGAAACCCAGTCAGCACCCCGGGCTTGGTGACATAGCCAGGTTTTTAAAGCCTTACGAAAGACTAACAGAGTTGGGGGCCATTCTAATCTCCGAGGCAGAGGATACTCCACAGAGCAGGGGCTACTGCAGAAAAGGCCCATCTTCTAGTCTCCCATTGGTGGGATTCAGCCAGTGTGCACTACTTCAGAAGAACCGGTAGCTAATTTTTTGTTGCCCAGGCCCAGAATGGACTTCCAGAAGCGGCATCCACAAAGAAAACTGGTTGTTCACATATTTGAATCCCACCACTGTAGTCTCCGCCACTGTAGTCTCCCTTTGGTTGAAGGGATTTGCAGCATGCCCAATCTGCTAGATGAAATTGGACGGGGAGAGTCTCTTGGAAAAAGATGATCCCTCAGCAACTTTAGAGCTATTGTAATCTCAGAAGCAGCCCCTGAGTCAAATCCAGCAGGGGCAGAGGTTTTCACCCTACTTAGTTTTTCATAATTACCTTAGGTCCACCATTACCTGCCAGAGTGCAGGTTTGTATGCCTCAGATTCAATTCCATGTAACCTTAATAACATTATGTAAAGTTTCTCTATGTAAAGCACTGCTATGGACTCCAGAGAAAGGTAATTGACCACAAAATGACTTACACGTTTCATAATGAAAGTACTTGTTATTTACCAGGAGACAAGGAGTCTCTTCCTAAAGTCTGCATTTTAACAGTAATCTTCTTTAAAACTTGCTGTTTTTTATCATTTAAAAAGAACAAATGTTTTATTAACAGCAAGCTTAACCTAAGCTTTATTTTAAAAGAAAAAAGAAAAGAAAGACAAAACCCTCACTGAATGATCTGAATATTCTATGAGGCTCAAAAAAAGTTCATTGTAAATGAAATTCCATCACTCTGCAAGCAGGCAGGTCCGCTGCTGCATTGCCAAGCAACACTATGCTGAGGATTACTGCTGAGCTACTTCCGTTTCATAGGAATATGCAAAGAGCTCCCAGCAAAACAAATGTGAAAAGAAAAGAAATCCATGGAGCGGCAGGCCAAAGAAAATTAGATGTGCTGAAACTTCAGTGATTTGAATTCAGAGCTGCAGTTGCAACCCTTTATTTCTGTTTACCCAGAAATAATAAACTTTGATGGATTCCATCACAATAGAAAAATATCTCTGTGTTGCTAAGTCTCAATTGAGAAAGCCAGTTTATTGTACTGGTAAAGCATCAGGCTAGAACCCGGGAGGCTATGAGTTCAAGTCCCACCTTAGACACTAAGCTCACTAGAGTGACCTTGGACCAGTAACCTTCCCTTAACCCTAGGAAAGAAACAATGGCAAACTACTTCTGAAAAGCCTTTCTAGGAAAACTGCAGGGACTTGTCCAGGCAGTCTCCAAGAATTGGATTTGATTGAGCAGAATGGAAAAAAATCTCAGTTATATTGAAATATGATTTGCACCATTAAGATCCAGTTAGCTAACACTGCATGCATACCTAGGTTCTAGATTTTGAAGTTTGCCCTCAACGTCTCAAAGAAACGCCACCTGTTTAATTTCAGAATGTGCATAAGATTTGTTTCCCTCTTTCTGAATCTGTGTGGCAAATGTAGCTGTTAAGTATATATTTCTGCATTTTTGTGAATGTGATATTCATTTCATGGTTTGGATCTGTGCTTTAACTATGTTTAATGGAATCACAGAAAGTGAGAGAATTTAATTTAATCACAGCTAACTTGTCTCATTGATCCACTTCAGGGAGGTGCACAGATGAGAATTAGCGAATGAACTGGAACAAAATTACCATTGTTTCTTGTGTCATGTCTGTAAAATAAATAAAAAATGGTATGAATATCTGAATGCATGGAAAAAAAAGTGAGGGGAAGCACTCAAGAGCACAAGCGTTTATTTTCTGAACCTAATTACTTACATGATAACATTGCTTGCCTCTCCTTGCCTAAATGGTCAACTTCCCAGATAATTCGAATACCCCAATTTTTACAATCATCTCCTTTATCATAAGTCCTAGAAGTCATAAATATAAGTTGAAAACACAAACAAATCAAATTGAGCTGGTCAAGTCCTTTAACATGAACTCATGTTTCATTTCTCAGGTTTCTGAGGCATCCTAGTTAAAACTGCCACAAAAAAGTTGAAAGATTATCTTCAACAACTATATTCTAGCTATTTTCAGAGCATTAACAGCAATTGTGCAAATGCTTTGCTCAAATGTGACATTATAAGGACTATAAACCCCTGCAATTGTCTAGTCCATTTATGCAAAGAGGCAGGACTGTTTTAAGAAATCACAGAACTGAATCCAAAACACTGCACAGCCCTATTTCCAATTTTTTCCTGCATATTGGCTTGTGGCTGTCATAGCCTAAGTCTGAACTAGCTAGAAAATGTTTTAATTAATTTTTCCCAGTGGATCTTTGGCATTCTCATGGTGGTGCAGTGGTTAGAATGCAGTACTGCAGGCTACTTCTGCTGACTGCCAGCTGCCGGCAGTTCAGCAGTTCGATTCAGCCTTCCACCCTTTAAAGTCGGTAAAATGAGGGCCCAGATTGTTGGAGAAAATGTGCTGACTCTGTAAATTGCTTAGAGAGGGCTGTAAAGTACTGTGGAGTGGTATATAAGCCTAAGTGCTATTGTTATTGCTATTGCTATTCCCATCCCTGGAAACTGGTTTTAATTTAACCTGGAAAGAAGTTGAAGGGAGTATGCACAACTGCAGATTGTCTTCTCAGTTCTTGACCTGACTGGGATTGGAAATGGTAAAGCAGCTATTAAAATATTGATTCTCGGAAACATGGAGTGACATTCCTCTTTTTCTTAAAAAGAATCTGGATAAGACAGGTTTGTTATCAATTAGTTGTTTAATAGCACAGGGGCAAACCAGAGAAAAAGGTCTACTATTTTAGAACAGTTTAATGCTTTACCCTTGATTTCACCAGAAGGGAGATGTGATAGTATTCCTAATGATGTTATTAGCTGTATGTACCGCATAAGTATAACATGCAGATTATGCAGTATTCAGTGTCCATTCTAAAGAATATTGGAATCAATTCCCATAGTTATTGTTATGAGAACTTGGAAAAGATAACTACAGAAATATTTTTATCAATCTCCGGTCTGATTAATATGTGGAAATTAACTATCTATGTCAGTCAATTTTGTCTGTTAATTACAGTACATACTTACATAACATAGGTCACTCAAAATGTTTTTAAAATATTAGCATCTCTTATAAAACTTCCCCTTGTGGCTTATCAGAGTTTTTTCTCCCTTATTTTGATCTTAAAATTTCTGTCAGACCTTGAATGATAATATATTTTATCTTAGTGTGTTAGAATGGATGACCCAGATTTAGTAATCTATTCAATAGATGACTACAGACCAAACTAATAGAGTTAGTGTTGTAAAAATAAAACAATAGTTATGTTTTCTGAGGAAAGGTATGAGATAAAATTAATCATAAAAATCTTCCTTTCAGCAAAAGAAGCTTTATTTCAACTTTTATTTCTGTAATTATCTATTTTCTTCTTAGTATGAGTATTGTGCATGTGTAAGAATTATTATGTATCCTTCTTCAAAATCACAGTGCAATTTTTATAAAATTCACTTCTTTGGTTTATATCTCTTTTCAGAAGAATCAAATTAAGAGATGCTCTTTGTGCCGGGGGTTTTTTTGAGGGGGGGGGCTACCAGCTAGAAATCTGCATTCAGTATCTGTATAGTAGCTGCTGGTGTAACCAGAGATTAATATGCTAGAAAACCACAATTTATGATAGCTAGGATCGCACAAGTATCGGCTGACAATACTGTGTCACATTTTATTTCAAAGAAGTAGCATTAACAATGGCTTATAGTAATAACAGTAATGCTTCTTCCCCTTGGGGAGAGGCAGAGAATGCTATCTTGCCACATGATCTCATTTCTTTTAAGCTTTGCACTAACCGCTGACATATCGCATAAATGCCTCCTTTATTACCTGCCAGTGATTGTCTTCTGTATTGGGAATAGCCCCTGGAACCTATGCCCACATGCCAGCAAAGTGGTTCACTTACTCCATGTGAATTTCTCTCTGTTTAGTGTTCCATGAGGCCTCTTTATACACCTGACCATTCTTGCTAACTCAGGTAGCCTAAATTACACTGCCTATGAAACCCGGCCTTTGTTCAATTGCCTGGGACTGGAGTGGGCAGAGACTTGGGTCCTGTTTCTAAATTTGCCAAGTAAGCATTTTTGCCATTTAGCCCACTTTGCACAGCGTCCAGCCAATAGCCTGGTCACAATTCTATGTTTGATTTCAAGTTTTATCATTTTTAAACAATGCCATGTTTCAGGTCTGGGCCTATACTTACGAGCCCCTTAGTCATTCCAATGATGAACATTTCAGATTGTCTCTATAATGTACCTTCTTTCAATTTCAGTATGGGGAAAACTGAATGCATTAGTTTTACCATTCTGTTCTCATTTACACTAGCTTAAAAAGCACATTTTTCTTGTTATGCAACGATCCCTGCAACATGCATCAGTTCTGACTTAGCATACAGTCAGAAATATTACAGCAAAACCAAGGATCACATGGTGCATCTACTATAGCTATAAATAATTATTGTCATTGTTAATATCATTCCCTGTCCGCTCAAGACATATTTTTAAACTTTTATACATGGGCGGTTTCGTTTTAGTATCATTTTATAGCATTTGTAAAGTGTTATGCATATATTTGAGGCAAATTTTATAACGTACTGATTTTTCTAAGGTTTCCATGCCTTAACACTAATACTGGATAATGATGTCTTTGGAGATTCTCAGTCATCCAGGTCATGGTTGTCCCAAAGGTGTTTTTTCAAGAGGCAACTGGAGAACCTTCTTGGATGAGAAGTGAAACTTTTTCAAAGAAAAAACAAGAAAGTCCAGTTGTCTCTTGAAAAAGCACCTTTGGGACTGGACAATGATATTGAACTGTCATTAATATCTTCAGTAATGCTGACAACAGTTTGAAATGATTTTAATTGTCATTATTCTTTATGCAGGTGGTTTTCATTCAGTTTTAGTAAGGTAAAGTTTACTGGCTGACCAACTGCACTCAGTGGGTGGTCCTCAATGGAACTGCATTTACATGGAGGGAAGCATAAAGTGGGGTACCCAAGGCTCTGTCTTAGGCCCAGTACTCTTCAACATCTTATCAATGATTTGGATGAGGAGATAAGTAAGGAACTTATCAAATTTGCAGACGACACCAAGCTGGCAGGAATAGCCAACACCCCAGAAGACAGGTTTAAGACACAGAAGGATCTTGATGGACTTGAATGTTGGGTGCTATCTAACAAAATGAAATTCAGTGGTGAAAAAAGTACATTCACGCAAGAAAAACCAAATGCACAGATACAGTATAGGTGGTACCTCGCTCAATAGTAATAACTGTGAGAGGGATCGTGGAGTCCTAGTGGACAATCATTTAAATATGAGCCAGCAGTGTGCTGCAGCTGCCAAAAAAGCCAAATATAGGGCTAGGCTGCATTAACAGAGGAATAGAATCAAGATCACGTGAAATGTTAATACCACTTTATAATACTTTGGTAAGGCCACACTTGGAATACTGCATCCAGTTTTGGTGACCATGATGTAAAAAAGATGTTGAGATTCTAGAAAGAGTACAGAAAAGAGCAAGAAAGATGATTAGGGGACTGGAGGCTAAAACATATAAGGAATGGTTGCTGAAATTGGGTATGTGTAATTTAATGAAGAGAAGGATGAGGGATGACATGATAGCAGTGTTCCAATATCTCAGGGGTTGCCGCAAAAAAGAGGGAGTCAAGCTATTCTCCAGAGAACCTGAAGGCAAGACAAGAAGCAATGGATAGAAACTAAC
>JANHFS010001456.1:363842-375136 GCA_032467975.1 Trimeresurus albolabris
AGTCATAAAAGAGCCAAGGTTGCCTATCCCTGAACCATACAAACAGGTCCAAATCATCTCTGATTGTGTACAGCTCATATCTCCAACTAGGATAACAACCAAAATCAACTCTGAGAAATATAGTAATCCTTTCATAAATGTCCCATGCTCTACAATATGAAGCGGATGTAAAAGATTCTATGCTTGCCTGGTGGCTATGGTGGCACAGTGGTTAAAATGCAGTATTGCAGGTTAAATGTGCCCACAGCCTGGTGTTTGATCCTGAGTGGCTCTAAGTTGACTCAGCCTTCTATCCTTCCGAGGATAGAGTGGACCGAGGTTGTTGGGGGCAATTTGCTGACTCTATAAACTCCGTAGAGAGGGTTGTACGAAGCAATATATAAGTCTAAGTGTTGTTGCTATTGCTATGGCTGGGTACAGCTCATCTCTCCAACTAGTAAAACTGTTCCTGGGACAATCAAAATCAACTCTGAGAAAAATCAACCCCTTATACAAATGTCCAACACTCCACAAAATGAAGGAAGTAGTACAACCTCTAGCATATCAAGAGTTTTGCTCAGGATTTAACTTATTGCATCCTATTTAACTATTGCAATTAAGAAGAAACTTGAATCCACAGGTCCAGCAATTGTAGTAGTTGGCAAAAATTAGCTGACTACCAGCAGGCAAATGCAACTGAGGGGCGGGGGGAATCCCACCCTTCCTTATTCAACACTTGTAGGTCCCAAGCGCTTTTGTGCAATCAATATCTGGTTGACTTTCTATTAGAATGATAAATCTAGATGGAAGATTTCTTCCCTTTTTGATCAATAATTTTGTCCCAGAGTGGTGTCTTGTTGTATTTGGTGGGATTTTAAAAAGCATTGGAGGTGAATTCCATTGTATGCTTCAGGGTGAAATCAAATTGGCGGGTTATGCTATAATATTACTTTCAAAATGTAGAAGTTCCAGGTATCTTTGCTTGAAAAGATCCCTATTAAAGATGATATAGTGAGGCTTCTTGATTTACTTTTTAATGACATCCCCCCTGCTGTGATTATATTATTGGAAGCTTTAGAAAATTTGCAAAGATCCTTTTTTGCAGTGAAGACTGTCTTTGCTTCCAGGGAATGATTTTACTCATTTATTATTGGTTGCACAATGTAAATGCAACCTTTACCTGGACTGTAGGTCAATGAAGTCTGTCAGTCATCCAGGCAAAGCTAAATCCAGGCCATGATTCAACCTTCAGACACCTTTGCCTGAGAATCGTCATTGACATATTGCAATTTTAGGGAGGAAACCGCTGAGATTGGAATGGCAAGAATTGGTACATTCCAACAACTCTATGCCTAACTGACTTGCTCTGACTGATGAAGCTGCTTGGATGAGCAATGAAATGTTAGCTGAAGCTAACAATAATTTGTCTAGTTGCTATGAGTCAACCTTGAGACACCTTTGCCTGGATTGTTTTTTTGGAACAGCATGATTTTTGTTTTGTTTGGGAAGCTGCACAATGCATATTTTGTCCAATTGTGAATTGGAAAGTCTTGTTTTGAGGAAATGAAGATATGGTGGAAATTTAATAAAGGTAATAATCTTTCTTGTTGTAACATACCTGGACATTATGTTTCATGTCTTCGTAAAGGTGACCGCCTTCCACAGGCCCTTCTCTGAAGATGGAAGGTCTTCTTCATTGTTCCCAGGCTGTGGAATGGACTTCCTTGAATGTTAACTTTACCCACAATCCAGTGGTGGGATTCAAATATGTGAACAACCGGTTCTCTGTGTGGATGCCATTTCCGAAGGTCCATTCTGAGCCTGGACAACAAAAAAATTAGCTACCGGTTCTGCCGAAGTGGTGCGAACCGGCTGAATCTCACCACTGGATTGATAGATATAGATAGATGATAGATAGACCTAGATAGGTAGGTAGGTAGGTAGGTAGACCTAGATGATTGATTCAGTGGTGGGATTCAAATATGTAAACAACCTGTTCTCTGTATGGATGCCACTTCCGGAAGTCCTTTCTGGGCCTGATCAACAAAAAATTAGCTACCGGTTCTGCCGAAGTGGTGCGAACTGGCTGAATCCCACCACTGCCCCAATCCATCTGTTTCTAGGAAGTCTGGAAATATTAATCTACCTAGACAGATTTTAATGAACAAATGCTTTTACTATTTGAATAATAACAACTATTATTTCTTTGGATGGTGTCCTTTTTATGTCTTATTAAAAAACAGACTTCACTGAAAAAAATAACAGAAAAAAATAACATAAAGTATGAATCTCAGAGTTCTAATCTAATTTCCTTCCCAGTGCAGCAATCTATTGTTTTTTGTGTGTTTTTCTAATCCTTTCTGAATTTTCCAATCCATCTGAGTTATAGTCCATTTATAAATACCTACGGCATGCACGCATTTCCAATGTACATTGTGCAATATATATTCTGCACACAACCGCTACCCCCATTCAAAAAAAAAAAGTATTCTGTATGCTTGCAGCTCAGCGGCTGTCCCTGTATGGATCATCCCTGAATTACAGTCTTATCTGAAATATTCTTTAAGCTTCTTATCTCTCCCAATCAATTGGAAATAGCAGAGAAAGGAAAGAAATAAATTAGCTAGCTGGGATGGCCGAGTCAGGAATCAGTGGTCAGTTTAAATCAATAAGCTGTTTAAGAGCCAGGCAGAGAAATTCAATGACATTAGTCAGAGCATTCCAATCTTACAGATTTTAAAGCTCCTTAGGTCTACCACAAACCAGTACAGTAAGATGAAAATGTGGGGGAAGAGATTTGTGTATTTCTGTTTTTGTTTTGTTTTTTTAACCAAATTTATTTTAACCGGCAACAAAGACCGATCCAAATTCTAACAGAGGGATAAAATCAAGATCATGTGAAGTGTTAATACCATTTTACAATGCCTTGGTAAGGCCACACTTGGAATACTGCATCCAGTTTTGGCCACCACTGAAAGCAACCTAGAACTAAGAAGAAATTTCCTGACAGTTAGAACAATTAATCAGTGGAACAACTTGCCTCCAGAAATTGTGAATGTCCATCACTGGACGTTTTTAAGAAGAGATTGGACAACCATTTGTCTGAAATGGTATAGGGTCTCCTGCCTAAGCAGGGGTTGGACTCGAAGACCTCCAAGATCCCCTTCAACTCTGTTATTCTATTTTGTTCTGTTCTATAGTTCTATCAAGACCAAAGCAAATAGATTTCATTCAAAAATATTAATCATTTGGCCAAATCACTTGACTATGTCAATCATCTTCACCAACAGCTCCCAACCTTTTGAGCACCAGGGACCATTTCTGTGGAAAGAAGTTTGTCCATGGAGTGGAGGGGACATGGTTTCACGTGCTGCCTGAATCCCATGGATGGGGCTTCACTTGATTGTCTGGCCCAGTTTCTGACATGAAGTGGACTGGTGCTAGTCAATGGACCAGGGGTTTGGTACCCGTGATCTTTGCCATTCACAACCTTAAAATGTAGCTTTTTATTGACTAGAATTGAGATGGTAATTAGATTCTCCTCCAACCTATTAATAGTTTCATCACTGGAAACAAGGATCAAATTCAAGTTTATCTTCTGAAGCTGTACAGGTTGACTGCTATAGTCAATAAATAATAATTAACATAGCAGTCTTCCATTCTGCTATTATGTGATAGGTGGGCTTTGTTTTTTATTTATTTATTTGTGTGATAGGGCCATCCCTCCTGGCTGACCGTAATTGCCTTAATTGTCCCGCCTCCTCTTTTTTGCACTCCAGTTCTACATCCTTTCCCCCTCCCATCCTTGTCAATCTCCTCCCTCCCAGCGCTGTTGCCGGGAGGGAGGTGGGACAATTAAGGCAATTACAGTCAGCCAGGAGGGAGCAATGAAAGCAGTTAGGCTAGCAAGGTCTACAAAAAGAACTCCCCACCCCCTAAGCTTCACTCTGAGGATGCTGGCAATGAACCAGCAAAAGCTAAGTTGTTTTTTAATATTGTAAATAGTTGTTTTTATTGTTTTAAAGTCCTTTTAATAATAAACAGCTGGTTTATACCTCTCCCGGAGATCGAGGATATTGTTATTGAACAGATATGCCCAGGATTCGCATTTTTGCAGTTATCAAGGACATATATATATTGTGGGTTGGTTGAAAGAGAGTGACTGGCCCAAAGTCACCCAGTCAGCTTTCAAGGCTAAAGCTGAACTTGAACTCATGATCTTCCTCTTTCTAGCCTGATGGCTTAACCACTAAATCAAATTGGCTCTTTATTATTATTACTATTCTACAAATCACATAACTTAAAGAGATGGTCTTGATCTAAACTGTTACATATTATTTATACTGTATTAGAAAAATACAAAAATAAACCTGGGAGGAAAGTAATATTTCTAACTGATTTCACTGTGCAGATGAATAAGCCCTATTCATATCTGTTCTTGTCAGTTTGTAAATATAATGCCACAAATCAGATAGCTAAGATATAATAACATTTTAAAGTTCAGTTATTGCTAATATATTTCAGTGACTCAGAAGCAATAGTGAATGTGTAGAATTGAAACAGATTTCGTTTTATTAAATTTGTATACCAGAACAATAGACACAAGATGCATTTTTATTTCACATTTTGAATGCAAAAACAGCATTGCTCTACAAGCTGTCTAAACAATGCCTGTGAAGGACAGTAACAACTAAAATGGAATATCCCTGGGAAAGCGTAATAATGCAAACTTAGAATGCGAGATGAAGGAAATTGCCTTATTTTCTTTGCTCCAGTAATATGAACTTAGAGATCCCACACTGTTTGCTTTAGTTTTCAGTTTGCCAGGTGCAATGAGACACAAGGACAGAATATTCATTCAAGATAGTTGTCTGGGTGATTTTTTTTTCCTTTTTTGGTTTTCATTCAAATCCTGGTGCATATATTAACACATCCTCTTTTCCACATCCTGCAATAAATTTTTGCAGTGGCTACTTTCATTCAGTTAGAATAAATTAGATTTTTAACAAGAAATATTTGGATCTGATAAAATAATTTAATATTTTATTCAGTTATGAAGAGTTTACTTGATACAAACTTATTTTAAAAAAAAAACATTTTCCATCATGTCAAAATACATTGCTTTCCCCACCTTGACTTTGAAAACCAACCAAGGGCATGTCTTATTAATAGAAAAGGTGTCAAATTCACAATGTATTTCTTAATTGTGTTTTAATGTTGTACCATTTAATTAAAACATGTTTTAATTAATCTGGGGTTATGCTTCATTATTCTTCATTATACTGTACCACTATGATATTGTCATTTTGTTTCCAAACTTTATTGTGACTAAAGAAATGACCTGGTAAGCTAAAACTCAAGACTGAAGTGTTTGCAGATTGAAATATCTGTTCTCTAGCCATTTTAAGAAAAAAAAAGCCTTTTATTAAAAAAAACAAAAGCATAACCCTGCAAATTATTCTCTTCTCTAATATACACTGAAGATTTGTATTGCACATTATGAACAATTAAACTGGGTTGTTAAGTAATCCTGTTTTATTTAGAATAATTAGCTTTTAAAAATGAAAATTTTAAAAAAGGCAAGTTGAGGACAGAATTTATTCAGCATCATTCTTTCACCCTTCACAGGAAACTGATTTCCTGTTATGGAAAAAAATAAGTTAAACTATCTTACTTTTCATTTAATTCATTTTTCCAATAGGGAAAAGAAAGACCCAGAAAGGGAATGATTGCTTATTACGGGCGGGAACCCAAGGCAACTCATGTCTGAAAGCAATTGAGAAAAGAATAATGAGTTCTTGATGCTGCCTTGGCTTTAAAAAGGCATCACAGCATGGTCCTAAAAAGCTAAGAACAACTCATCTAATTGCTGGGAATTTATCTTCCTGGTCACATTACCCTGGGTATTCATTTAACACTCACATCTCTTTCTTTGCCAGCTAACCTTTCAAAATCTGACCTCATTTTAACATTGTTGGTAAATTTGTGGGTCTTCACATCCTTCTCCATTAGCTGCCCTGTCATTGACACTATGATTCAGATGGCAGTCTTAGTCCTTGCCAACAAAGAGGCAATGAAGTCCACTTCCTGTTTAGTGATTAAATCGTTAAGATTCAATAACTGCATCTTGAGGTTTGACTGATGCTCAATGTCACCGAAACACAATTGTCTCATTTGGGATCATTAAATGGAGTGTGGTCTGTCTGATCATGATTGCTTTTAGAATTAAAAGTTTGCCAGAGAAATGTCTAACCAGAAGAGTCTGTTGTGAGCGTGATTACATCAGATTTTCTACCAATAAAATCCGGGGTTCTAAAAAAAGAGACATGGAGGGCCATAACATCATTCCAATCAACATTACTTTCACTCTGATGAGGAGAGAAGACAAAAAAATCTATCCCATAAGGAATGAGGACATGGGGAGGCAACTACTGGGTGATACGGGCTGCCACTGCCATCATTCATTTACTTTGGCCATGCTGTCTGAAGCTCACAGGAGAGTTGAAGTCCTAAAGATCTGTAGAGAATGCATTGCCTGCCCCTGAATTATGTTTTCTTTACTCACTACATTATGGATGGACACATTCTTTGTCTCCCAAGCCCACATGACAAGTTATTTTAAAAGAATATGTTTTGCAATGGCAAAAGAATCCTGAAAAGATAGCTAAGCTATTAAGATACTGTTTCAGTGTGGAAAGTTATGTAGTAAATCTTTCTTTTCAGGAGTCCATGGGAGTTTATTCCTAACCACTATGATGCCAGGTTTCGCCTTTTATACTTGCACTGTGACATTATATATGGCATTAAGGGGCAGAGTGCTAAAGGGCCTGTGCTAGATTCTCCTTAAATAAATAGAAGTATATGCGTTGTTTTTTTTAAAAAAAAAATGCTCCTTGATATTATGGCCATGCCATGAGAGTTTCAAAAAGATTTGGAATTGCTGTATGAGATGCCAGCTGGGAAGAGAAAAGCATATTGGAAGTGAAGGGAGGAATTACATATTCATTCTGTTTAATAGCATGCACTAAATGGAGCATCAAAGTCAGCAAGATGTGTGCCATTCCTTTTAAACCTCCCTCTCCTGTCCTACCTTGGAAGACTCTGGGAAGAAGAAGGATTCACTTTCGTTCTCCATTGTCTAGAACCATTACATGCAAGATCAGATACTAGCCAGTAACCCCAAATCTCAAACCTCTGCAGCTGTAGGAATACAGGAAATTGCCTAATCTTTTTTATTATTATTGATTTATTTTATACTTGTAACTTGGGTTTGTAATCCATCAATGCTGAATGGTTTACAGAAGAACCAGTTTTTAAGGTCTCTATGAGTAAAAGCACCTACTGTATATTTCACTAAAATCTCACTGAAATCAGAGGAACTTCCCCAGCTTGAATCACATTTCTTGTTAATTTATCTGGCTTGTAATTCAGTAGGTTCCTTTTGTGTTAGTTTGGATAAATAAATGAATAAATAGATAATCAGATACTCTTCACTGAAACCAGAGGCGTAGCGTGGGGCGGTGCAGGGGGGGCCGGCCGCACCGGGCGCAACATCTGGGGGGGCGTTCGCACTCGCAGCTCTCTGCCCCTGCCTGGCTCGCTCACTCTCTCTGCACTGCTGGCTGTGCGAATCCGATCCGAGCCGCCGGGTCGCCAACGCCACCTACTGTGGGAGGGGGCGGGGCGCAAATTACTTGCCTTGCCCCGGGTGCTGACAACCCACGCTACGCCACTGACTGAAACTAAGTAGTTTTGACAATAGGTCTTAATGATATCAAAAGAATCCACCATGTCAAAGAAAAGGCACTTCTGGGGACAGAGGTTATACAGTGTATTAGGCATGACAATGCACAGGGGGGGAAAGTAAGCATTTCATGCATTGGAAACGATCTTTTGATCTCAGGCAGATTCACAAAGCCCAATTAATCTGAAGCCACTGGCTCAGTGCCAGACCCAACTTCAGCAATCAACATTATAGGTTTGCTGCTGAAGTCCACACACTGGCAGAGGGCCCAACTCTAAGCAGAAACAATGTAGAATCATGCTTTCTCCTCAGGCTTCTATTCTAACTATGCTTCCTTCTTTTTACCCATCTTAATTCATGGGTCTTCCAACTATGATGTGTGTATCCTTGCTGCTTTGGTCTTGACTGAACTCTGCCTGCTAATCTGGATTTTCCCCTTTCACTTTCACAAGAAAGCCACCATCCCATAGATTAGGCTTCCATACATTTGTTTCTTAAAACACCCAGTGTTTTTTTTATTTAGTTAAATAAGATGTTATAGATACTGAATTCTCCTGAGCTCCCAATAAAATTAGTAAGTGGACAGTTGATCCTTTTCCATAATCGCTGTATAAAAAGTCATGGTGTACACAACGTACAAGTAGCAGCCTGTCTGTTGGTTGATCTGACATCGAGCCACCTGCCTGCTTGTATTCCACAGCCTTTGCCAACTTGCCTGTCGCCCTCACCAGCTGCCAACACTCCTCCTCTCCTCTCTTGCAACTTGTAAATGCCCACACCCCTTATCTGGGGCTGTCTCCTCTTCCCACTTAATGACCCATGAGGTCCTGGGATTATAATGGCAACTGGAGCTGCCAGGATTGCTGTCACAAAGCAATGTGGCCATGTGACTTCAGACTTTATCACCACATCTTTACAGCAACCAATGCAGTTCTATCTTATGACAATGCATCATTTTCTGCTAACCTTTCCCAAAAACCAATGTTGGAGGCAGGGCAACTGTTGTCTAAAACTATTAGATCCAAGGATAGATTCTTAAGGAGAGAATGCACCGTTGCCTCTTTCAAGGAATGATAGAAATGTTCCCTCTCCCAAAGAGGTATTGACCGTAATCTCTGTGCCACCTTGAAGAAGCCAAGAGGAACATAAATCAAGCCAACATGTGGCAGAAAGCATATTAGGAAGCAGCCTTCCCAAATTTGGTTAAAAACTCCCAGTTAATATTACAAGACACTGGTTTAAATTGTGCATCAAATTCTGCTCATGTAGAGTTAAAATTACAGCAAGTCTGAGTGACTTCATCTGCTAAATGTTCTGCTACTTGCTCCCAGCAGCTAGGTCTAGTTCTTTTTGCTCAACATTTCTTAACAGGGAATAGAAAATTAAACAAGGTCACTGGAAAGCAACATGCTGATGAAAAAGAGTGCAAAAGTAAGCACGTTTTAATAATACCATTCTTCCACATTGACGTATTTGCTATTTGAACGTTGCCAGTATTCACTTTTGAAGAAGAAACAAGAACATTGGAATTGGGTATAGAATATAATGTTGGTTCAGGGAATAATTACTGTACATTTGGGTGGGAAATGTAACTTTAAGTGCTACGCATAACACTTAAGTGGTTCACTTGAGATGACTGACCAGGGTATAGTAACAGACATTTCCTTTGTGATTCAGTATTAACAAAACCAGACATACTCTGCATGCAACATAAATTGTTGTCTACCATCTATTTCCAGTGTCAACAGGTGCAGGGGGAAAAATCATTAAAATAAAGTTATTGTTTATTTTATTGAAAAATAAATAAAAACATACATTTTTGCTTATAAATGTAGCTATCAGTCTTGTTCCTGGCAGATTAAGATGTTCCCCACAGCTGGTTGTAATAACAAATATTATACCACTTGCTTTAAAATAGAAAATACATTTTAATATTCATTGCAGATGACATCTGCCATTCATACAAACCACAGAAAATACTCCCTATGTCATTTATTTATTCAACAATTTGGAAGAAACCTCGATCATAAAAGTAACTCTAGACAGCTTACACAATAGGGTTAAAATGAGTAAAAATAACAAGAGAAATAAAAAGAGAAACACAATCAACACAATAGCTCTATTGCTTCTCTGCAGATTCACTGCTCTTAAAAATGTCTATTTTGATCCATTATGTGCTGATACTGTCATATTATTGTTTAAAGTCTTCATTGGAATAACAGTGGAGCAAATACTGCGCCTACTTCTTTAGCATTTTCCTTTCCACAATGAGTGTCATTCATAAATTTTTGTCTCTGTATTTTATATCAAACTAGGCAACCTGTGACCTGTGGGATCATCATTTCAGAGATATTTCCTTATCAGATTCCTCAACGTCTTCAACAATGACAGAGCTTGAAATGTGCTGCCTTCGCTGGAAAAATTCTTAAAACTTCAGAGATGCATCTGCCTTGAAAGCAACCCACATTGACCCCTATAACACAAAGATCATCAGTTGATCACAGGAAATGTTTTATGACATTTTGTATTATGTCATAGAAATGCTTTATAAAGAATTCTATAAAATGCTCCTATTCTCCAGCTACCTCAGCAATGCATCTTTCATTGGTTTGCCTTAGTGGATGACTAGACTGGTTTGAATTGGATATTTAGCTGGATCAGTCATAATTCCTTTCAGACACCTCCAAAGGCCACTGGCTTTAAGGGGATGGAATGGCCTATTTTCTCAGTTACCACAGATTAAATCTATAATGGATCATCTGGACCCCTTTCATTCAGGATTCAGGCTTAGGCATAGGATGGAAACAGCATTCATTTTTGGATGATCTCTGATTGAAGTGGGATGGGTACTGTAGTGCATTCATCTTGGCTCTATTTGAACTCCTGATGGGTTTCAGTACCATCAACAATGGTATTCTTGTAGCTCAGGGATTAAAAATGGGTGGCAGAGTACTGTGCTGGTTGTCTTCCTTTTTCAGGGACCAATATCAGTTAGTGTAACTGGGAGTTAGAGATTCTCCCTTTGGCCTCTATTATGTGGAGTACTTCAGTGTTTGGTACTCTCCCCACTCCTGTTTAACATCTACATGAAACTGCTGGGGAGATCATCCCTCATCACGAGGTGAGACATCATCAGTATGTTGATGATACCCAATTATATCTTTGTACCCCACGTGAATTAAGCACCTCTGTGAATATTGTGACACCTGGAAGAGTCTGGATGGAGAACAATAGGTTCTAACTAAACTCTGGCAGGACTGAGTGACTTGGGTTTTAGGACCTTCTGGATTTGGAGCTTTATTGTCTTTGATACAGACAGAGCTGGATCATAATCTGGAGGTCCTTCTGGCTTCATAATCCTGCTTGAGGAGTACTTGGTGGTCACAGCCAGGAGGGCCTTTGTGCAACTTTGTGTTGTGCATCAGTTGCATATGTTCCTGGATCCTGAGGCTCTGCTCATAGTTACTCATGTCCCAGTCATCGTATATGGACTATTTAATTTATTTATTTATTATTTATTTATTATTTACATTTATATGCCGCCCTTCTCCCCAACAGGACTCAGGGCGGC
>JANHFS010001456.1:392825-403714 GCA_032467975.1 Trimeresurus albolabris
CTTAAAAACTTCCAGTGTTGGAGCATTCACTACTTCTGGAGGCAGGTTGTTCCACTGGTTAATTGTTCTAACTGTCAAGAAGTAGGTCCTTAAAAAGATGTCACTTGTAAGAAAGCTGCAGAATTACAGAAGAATATATCTATGGCTTTTTACATTTGAGCATCATCAACATGATCTGTTGCGGAGTGGGAGAAAGCAATAATGAATCCTTTTTCCCACCCAGTGGTGTGGGAGGTACCAGGTCCTGCAGAAATTAATGTATGATGTTAGGTTATTTGGGGATATGAGTTCCATAAGATACCTATGTGCAAAGATTCCACCAGGGTGAATATTGTAAAATACCAAATTCTCATCCATTTAATTTATGATTTGTGTTAGTATCTTGTAGTCCAATATTTGCCCTGTTTCATGTCTTTGATCATCATCTGCTTTTAGAAGAAGAGGAGAAAAGAGCCTGAGAAGATCAGTACATCCTCTGCCCTGCTATGCCAGTCTATTTTAATCCAAATCATTTGACATTTGCAACTTTAAAGGATGGACTGTTGTGGTTCACTCAGTGAAAAAGCATACATTTGTGTCCATTATTCTAACTTTTTTCTCCTGCTTAGATTTTTTTTGGGGGGGGGGGGTAGTATAGATAAAGAAATCCCTGGGATCTCTTGCCAGCTCAAAGTAGTCCCATTCCAACTTCTGTCTTTTCTGTGCTGATCCAGAAATTCTGCCATAATTCTAGGAATTCACCATCCCTACTGAAGGGAGGAGACCATTAAATGAGGCATCTGGACCATTAATTGATTTGGCTCTTTGTTCTCCTCTCCAGCCCTAACAAGTCAGTTTAGTGTTGATTTGGAGGCAAAACTGTATTAAAGAATGTAGCAATATAGAAAGAGGAATCTCCAATACACTCTGAGCTTAGTGCTTGCTTGCAGATGTTTTAGTACCTGACTAGGTAACATAAACAGTAGTAATGAGTATGAAATTTGCTCCCTGTCTATATACTGTATATATACAGTAGTAGCTTATGCTGCCAGTGTTGGTGAAGGAATGTTTTTCTCTTTGGTAGATCCTTGATTAGGGAATTGTTTTCTGCTTGATTGTTTGCCTTGTGTTAATCCTTTACGCACAATTACACACCATTCAAAAGAAACAATAAAAAAGCTAAGAAGAAAACAAAAAGATCAGAATACATCCTCTCCAGCAGCCTATACCCAGATAAGTACCAGATAAACATCCAAATTAAACAAATAAACACTCAGATTAATACCTTTCTTTTTCCATTTTTCCCCTTCTCTGTCATACCTTTCTTATATGTGTTTATCATGCTCCAAGTTACAGCTTTCAACAAGGTGCAAAGAAGAAGAACAAAGATGATAAGAGATTTGAAATGTAAATTGTATGGTGAATGGCTAAGAGAACTAGTTATGTTTATCCTAACAAAAGGAAAGTTTAGGGGAAACAAGATAGGAATCTTAAAATACTTGAAGGGCTGTCATAGGAAAGAGAGCATTAATTTATTTTCCAAAGCATCTGAGGGCAGGTCAAGATTTAATGAGTAGAAGCTTGTCATAGAGAGAAACAGAGATCCAATCTCAGAATAAGGAGGAATTTCCTGACAGTGAGAACAATTAATCAGTGGAACAGCTTGCCTCCTAAAATTGTGGGTAGTCCATTGTAGGAGGCTTTCAAGAAATGATTTCTTCTGGATGGTATAAGGATTCTGGCCTTGAGCAGGGGGTTGGATTAGAAGACTTCCAAGGTCCCTTCTAACTCTATGATTCTATGATTCAAGGACCCACAAAGCCCCAATCGAGGAACGACCAACTCAGACAAACAAACAGTAAATAGCCTCATCCAGGAACTAACAAGAACACTGCCACCAATACTTGTCTATAAACAGAGAGCAAACCCCACTTCCTTCTAGATCTGATGATGTTATGTAGTTGGACAATGAAATGTCTGGAAGAAAGCAACCAAGTTCAGAGAGCACCAAGGATCCCAATCTACAATCACCATCTACAATCTCTATTCCAAAGAGATGGAGGCAAAGCCACTGGGAATAAGTTGACAATTTTATTGTGCAAATTTTTGCTGTTCTTCTGAGTAGTTAGTTTGACAAATCAAATCAAATAGAACACATTAAAATTATATGTTATTATTTTTTACTTATAAGTTGGAAAGTGGAAGTTAAATATTTTAAGAAGGAGTTTGGTCTCATTTCATTCCAAAATAAACATTCGATTCTAAGAATGTATGTATGTTTATGTCTATGAATATATAGAAGTTTTATGCAATATTTATATTGCAACTTTTCTAGGAAGCTTTCAAAGGTGGCACTATTTTATTAACTACTCTTTAAACTTGATTTGCCTTTAACTTGCTTTCTACAGTTAAAATTATGTTTTCCCAATCTTATTGTTGAACACCACCAATGCTAATCTGTCTTGCTGTCTTTGAATTCTCACTTATTATTAACCCTTTTGATAATGGCAACTGCTAAAACAGAATAAAGCTTGACATGAAGAATTGTTGTCTGCCATTTAACCATTATTATCAAAAAGAAAAACAAAAATCAATAGGTGATTCAAATTCATTTTTTTATCAAAATAGACAAGCTAGTGAAACAAAATTCTAATGGAAGTTAATTAGAAACATAGGATGTAGTAAAAGTCAGAAAAAAAATAAATGTCAAACTTTTTTGCCTAAGGTACACAATAATGGGGAAAGTTGTGATATTAAAAAAATGAAAAACTAATTTAAAAGATAATATAACCCCTTACCCTCAAAATGAACAGCCAAGAAAAACTATTCCAGCTCTCAGATATGTACTCAATCCAATTCTGGCAGCGAACTAGGCCTTCAAGACTCAGTAGCACAATGACAGGGGCTGCAGATATTTTATAAGAGCATCATACGATCCACAGTTATATTTTTTAAGAAGAGATTGAACAATCATTTGTCTGAAATGGTACAGAGTTTCCTGCCCAAGCAGGGGATTGGACTAGAAGACCCCCAAGGTCCCTTTCAACTCTGTTATTCTGTTATGGACCCTGGATTGCCACCTCTACATCATAAAGTTGCCTTCTCAATCCTATGCACACTTAGAAACAAATTCTGCTGTAATCAATGGGATTAACCTTTAAATAAAACTGATTGAAAGCAAGGATACATGTAGGATTTAGATTGTTTAATAAAAACATAACATTAGAATTCCTTCTTTGTGCAGCATCTTTTAAAATCACAAAGGTCAGAAAGATATATGTGTACAGTAGTAGAGTAATAGCTATACTATATCCAAGAGCATCTTCAACCTTAGGCTTGTGTCTTCAGTAATACAAGAGGCTGCATGGAAGATTTCAAATCAACATCTAGCTGCACAAACAGTTCTCCCACACATACACATACACACACACACACACACACACACACACACACCTCACTCTGTTGGATAGTGGCCAAAAACTTGAAGGCTTTAAAGCAAAGATCAGCAATGTTAAACAACAGCAAAGTCAGAAAATGGCTTTTAAATGGCATGATTAACACCTGAGCTTCAAGGCCTAGGTGGCTTTGTGGCTGATACCATAATATCACTTGATTCCAGAGGTATCTGAGCAACCTCCATCATTTTTTTAATTATTCAATAGGAGGATGTTCTTCTAGACTTCCTGGAGTCTATGGCAATTTTCAAACGTTCCAAACACATGAGGGCATTTAAAGCTTTTTCTGCTGGCATGACTTGAGATAGCTGACTGCTACAGCACATATTTTTGGTTTCCATACTAGTACAGCAGATTTTCCATCTTCAAAGATACTTAAGGGCCAGACTAAGACTGGCACAGCAAGAGTGGGGGATGGGTTTTTTCCTTTGTGAACCTATTTTAGTATGGAGACCATGCTTTGTTAGCATGTGTTCTTTGTTCAATTCCTTGTTTACAATTTTTTTCCTGTGGTTAAAATGGTAGCTGATGGCCCTCTCAAGCAATTTGTGTTAGAAATCAGAAGCATGACTCTAAAGAGATGAGTAGGAAGACAATTAAAAATGGTCATCATCAGTTCTATGCAGGGTATCCATGGAGGAAGACAATTATATTAAAATGCAACTGGGTGATCAAAGTCCAGCCCCTTTTTAACATGCATGATACATCCATTAAAAGATCAGCGCCTTCAACTGTCCAGTTGCATCTGGCATTTTGATGTTGTTCACATATAGAGAGACACGTAGACAGCCCTGGTTCTACTGGAAATGTTGCACTGACAGGAAAGAAAAGGCTTATTGGTATTTTTTTAAAAAAAAAAAAGCTAAGCTAGGTATCTGTGAAACCAACAACATTATTCAGATTTAGGAATGCAATATGTAAATGAGGGAAGTTATTGCTCATTTGAATAAACTTTCAGTAGATTCCTTGAATGTTTGGCCATTTATCTTTAAATTTTAGATTTATCTTCAGGTTTCTTTTTCTTTTCTCATTAATTCATTCTTCTGCTATTAAAGTTTATATGGTTGAAGATGATAAGAGCCTTGGTCCCTTCTTTTAGAGTCTAGATTCACATAATCTATTTTACAAAACACTCTCAGATTGTAATTGAAGATAATAATCAGTTGGCAGGTATTTGGGCTGAATTTGTTGAAAGAAGAAACATTCCTCAAAGTAAGAGTTGTCAGGGATATATACATATATTTCATTTCTTAGATTTTATGCTTTACTGGAGAGAAAAACTGGCACAAAAGGTAGAGGAAGGACTGTGGCAGAGCACGTGCACAGAAGGAATATCTTGTTCAATCCCTCAGGCTTTTAGGCATGGCTGTAAAGAATCTAAATTCAGTCCTAGAAAGTCATTAATAGCAAGAATGCTCCTGAGCTACATGGAGAAACAAACCACCTCATTATAATTCAGTTACCAATATCCAAAATTGTTCATCGCCACATAACACTTTAAAAACTGTGGGTAGTTAAATTGCTCTTAACTTTTCCATCTCCTTCAGAATAAATTGGTATTTCTGTGTATTCCTATTGTAAGTTATGACCTCATCTTTGATAACGCACGTTGCATTGTTCTTTGTTGCATTTGCTTTCAACTGTTTGATGCCTCAAGTTTCAATTCAAGTGCTGAAGGAAATACAAAGTGCTCCAAGCACACGACATGATAGGATTACTAACTCAGCTCACCTAAGTCCTGCAATGAAGAGGCACATCAAATAAAAAGCCACCTTGATAAGTCCTTGGTTACAGGAGTCTTCTAATGCAGCCTGGGTCGTAATTTATCACAATGACTCATAATGTGGCGTTCTATGTAATATGATGTAATGCGGATGCAAAATTCCATTCATTGAATTTCAAGGTCACGAAAGAGAAAACAAGCGAAAGAAAGAGTTTCTTTTTAGTTGCAACAAAATGTTTTTCCTTGAAAAGGCTTTGACTTTTTCTTACACACCCTCTTATTGTGCAAAATTCCTGCTTGAAAATGTTCTTCTGTTTTCTCTAGTATATCCATTAAATAACACACTTCTTCTGCTATTCTCATAAGACCTTGATTAAAAAGGAAGTTGACTTTGATAAAAGTCAAGGCTTGAGCATTTCTTAACCACAAAGTGATTTTCAAGCAGCCACCTTGTGGCAGACATCTGCACTGGAACTGATTTAGCTCACAACTTGCTGCTTTATTGCCACAGTAACTACCATAAGTTCCAGTGACCAAAATGAGGTAACATACAGAACTATTGAAAGATCTCCTTCAGAGAGCTAGAAAAATATTTAAAACAACAACTGTTATGTTGGTGAATGTCTCCATTTTAACACTTTAAACAGATTATACCGCAAAAGTACAAAGGCCGCAAGAGCATGGGAAGTATCTACTGAATTGCACAAAAGCGTACTTAAAAATGATGGATGCATCCTGTGGTCCCCATTTAAGATTCATAGTTTATGGAGTGACCCCATAACAACTAAGAGAATACAGAGGATGGGAATATCAATAAAGCCCAAAGCTGATTCAGTATCAAAGCTACCATGGCCAAGCTAATCAACAGCAGCTCACGTTGCTTCAGCCAGGAATATGGCTACAGATGGTTTACTTTTTTAACTTTAAAAAGATATTATTTTTTTCTTCAAAAAGATGGGACTTATTGCAAGGTAAATATGTTTACCAAATTCCGTTGTATTTTTAAAATTACAGTATCACCATATTCCATATACTGAGATTTATCAATACTGACAATGAGTTATAGGTGGATTATACACCACATTATGTACCAGATGCAGGATCATGATACAGAGAGGAAAAAAAGTTAATTGTGTATCTTAGTATTGTGATAATGATCATAGATCTTTAAAAGGGTCCTATCCATAATACTTTTTTGTACAGGATCAACATTAGCTGGCTAAACCACTGATCTCGGCTTTTAGATGATTAGTTAATTCTGCTGAGGTTCAAATTGTTGAAACCAAGAGACTAGTGTATATCACCCTTCAATGAAGCTGAATGTTGGTAGATTTATGATCAACAAGTTGGTGCCCATAGTTCTTCATTATACTACAATAATCAGTAGATTGAATAGCTCTGAATAATTGGCAAAGAACAAGAAGATATTACCTTCATATCCTTTTTGAAATTTTTCAATGACAGATAGTGGGCACTAAACTAGGATAAAGAACGAAAACTTTCTTGAGCTGATCTGGTAAAGTTCCCCTTAGATTATTTTACTATACACGATAAAGTAATAGATGGCATAATTAACTCAGAAAATGTTGTTATTGTTGATATTACTGTTTCTGGAATGTAGCAAGAAAAGAACTCTGAAATAAAGAATATTCCCAAAAAAATCATTGACCACAAAGTAGAGAATATTCCTCACACATTCCCTTCCACGACCTTGTAATCAAATAATCAGATGAACCTCACATCAACTGATGATATTTCATCAACAATATTCAAAGTAGATTATCTATCCAATTGAAATAAAGTGGATGGGGGAGAGAGAGAGAGAGAGAGAGAGAATTTTCAAAACAGCACTAATTAAAACACAGCCTAATGACTTGGACATTGTGTCACGTGATGACCTTTATATAATAATTGCTTGAGCTTTCTCTGCTCATCAAATACTTTTTCTCCTCACTATCATGACCAGTTCTTTCTTAATGGAAAGAGTTGGTTAAGATACCATTATTCCCAAATGAGTAAAGATATTCCAGTATCTTTAAATGAGTAAATTATGCATTGTACTGAAACGGAAATCACTAATTAACTATCATCACCAAATAATGATTAATGTAATTATATTAAAACTACACTAGTGGAATTTGATTGTAGAGTATTCTAATAAGCAATTCTCCAAATCTCAGTGATAACTATGGTATGCCTTAACAACAACAAAAGAACTCTTTGGCACATAATCATATTCCAAATCAAATACTCTGAGAAAAGTCAAATGGTATAGCAATACTAAATACTAAATATTTGATTACCATGAAGTAAATTCTACATTTAAAAATGCCATTTCACGAAAGTTTATATTTTGTGAACCTTTATTTAAATGGCAGAAATAAGCATCAAAGTTAATACATTTCATTGAGAGTTTATCTGGATTTCTTTAATAATGTTAACCAGTCTTGTGCTGGGTTATAGAAGCAAGAAATTTCCAACAACTCTAAAATCAATTCAATAGTTCCACATTGGGAAAAATTAATAGCTTTAAATTTGTGGGGAAAATATTAGAGGGCCAAAGACAGTGCACATGCAATTTTCCTATTATGCCTTCTACAAAGTGAAAGTTGTGATGCTCAGATTATTAGTATTACCGTACATGCAATTTAAGTATCTACCAGCCAGTTTTGCATTACAGTCTGCATATTTGAATGCTAGTATGAATCTTTTTTAAAAAAAATAGGCTGGCCATGCGATACTGTGAGCATACTTTATCAATGATCTAATTCCAGTGCCCCATTAGAAGGCACTGGAATTTTTCAACCAACAATCTGGGACTCCAATGCTCTATGGAAACTTGCATGAATACATTAAAGAATATATCTGTTCACATGACATTCAACAAATGTTTAACATGTAAAGATTCACTATACACATTAGGACTATGCAATGTTTTTAATTCAGTTTCAAACACATGCTTCACAGCATGAACAGATCTGTCAATGACTGAAGTTGTTTCCTCTATTATTCAGTCAGAATCTGCTTTCCTGTCTCTTTCTCCACATGACATAGCTTGAGATTCTTGAGATATAGTATGCTATCATATCTTCACTTAGTCTTCTAACAATTTCTTCTCATAGACATAAATAAAAGGTTTAGCTATGACACAGTATTTCCTTTCCTTTCTAATAATATGCATTATTACGATTGTTTGTGTGTGTATGTGTATGTGTGTGTATACACACACACACAATTCCTGCAGCTCACAGAAAAGCACATAGAACACATTGTATGTACAGTTCACACATACACAATTATGCCACTCTAAAAGATGTCTGCAAGGGAAATAAGGTGGCAAACATTGTGACACAAATTCCTTACATACTGTATTTACTGGCTAAGTTGACTCAGCCTTCCATCCTTCTGAGGTTGGTAAAATGAGGACCCAGATTGTTGGAGGCAATATATGCTGACTCTGTAAACCGCTTAGAGAGGGCTGTAAAGCATTGTGAAGCAGTATATAAGTCTAAGGGCTATTGCTATTGCTAAGGTCATGTGACAGAAATGAATGACTTCTGGAGAAACATTCTGACCAAACATCAAATTATGAAATTATTCTGGGGTTCTTAATTTGTAAAGATAAACTATTTTGGATATATAACAAACAATGTTTCAGTCCCATCTTGTTAATTTCACAGTTATATATATATAGAATAAGAAAAGTTGCAATTCAGGTCTCATTCATTATCTATATTTACAACTGTCTTATAGTGGCAGAGCTTTCTCACCTGCCCCTAGTGCCTAGGAAGGCAACCAATAATGGGACAGAATAGCAATAGCACTTAAACATATATACCGGTTCAGAGTGTTTTACAGCACTCTCTAAGGGGTTTTACAGAGTCAGCATGTTGCCCCCAACAATCTGATTCCTCAGGATGGAAGGGTGAGTCAACCTTGAACTCATTAGGCTTGAACTCCAGACTGTGGGAAGAGTTAGCTTGCAATACTGCATTCAAACCACTGCTCTGCCAGGGCTCTTATCCATATATGGCGTTCTTTAGCTACCAATGCTAAATCAAGCCAAACTATAATGTAATGATCAGAAGAAAAGCTTTGTAGAGTGCATTCTAACCATGAGATCTATTCCCTGCATTGAGTTGTTCCAAACAGACTTATTATTTAAAAGCAAGAAGTTTTTTGTACTAACTTTTTATCTTACCATCTTACACATATATGACCCAGTCATTACTTCATGAGTAATAAATAAGTCATAAGTAAGACAGAAGAAAAAGATCTGATCACTGAGCTACATGCATGATTAATGTCAAAACATTATTTCATTATGAATATGTTTTTCTTCTGGTTGCTTCCTGCTTCATTATTATAATATGTCAACCTTGGTGCAAATAATTTCCTGAAAGTCAGTTCCATTGATATGCAAATTCACATCCTAGTTAAATGGGAAGTGACATTACCTTCATAGCACATGCACATACATAATACAAAATAATTTGCTTGGCCACATTAGGAGCTTAGCAAAGGTGCCTACCTTTCGCCCAGCCTCATTGTTGTGCAAATTCATGAGAGTCCTTGCGTTTTGCTTAATCTCCCTTGCATCCACAAACACTTTGGAGAATCCTATTCCATATCGGATGTCTGCAGAGCAGCCTCCCCATTTCCATCCTTCATCTTTGTGGTACTGTCCTTGCTTTTCCTTGTCACAACCACAATTGCTCAGGTTCCCTTGGGTGCAGGCAGCAGTGATGGCGTGGGCTACTCCAGCAGCAATGATGGCATAGGTGAACGCTGCTTCTCTACTACCTGAAATTAGGATGCATGTTTCAGGAAAAGATAGAATATTTGGAAGAAGAAAAGCAACAGCAATAACAATAAAAACACACAGTATGCAAGTCTATGCAGTGAAAAGGCTGCAAGGCTATTATTAGACATGCTGTAAATTTGCAGGCGTAAGCATTTCTTGTCATATCCGAGTACTCTTCTTTTGTTGATGCTCAGACACACCCCAAAGAATCATGCTTTACTAGAGACAGCATATTTTTAGCACTTCCCAAAAATGTCAAATTAGTAAATACTTAATAACACAAGCAAGGTTGCTTTTTCAGATTGCAACTTGTAGTTCAATAGGCTTTTTAAATATTCAGCTGAAGCACTTTAGATCAGAGAAATGTTTCACCATGTGACTTGACAATGTACAGTGTGTTTTAGACTCAGCATAATAATAGGAATATCATCCCATAGAAATGCAGAAGGCATCCCACACAAATGCAGAAGGAATACACAAACTTTATTACACTTACTAGTTACTTGCTGTAACTGACACAAACATAGTGATTGGAAAAAGACATCTTCAAAGTAAATGGCATGCATGCTGTATTTATAGTCAAAGCACTTTTTCTGAATAGTTGTTGAACTATGCAAGCTCTGGTATCTATAATATGTCATAAAATAATTTGTAGCATTGCTAAGTATAATTAGCTGATGCCCTTTCCTTGATCAATATGAAACACAAAGAACTGTGGCATATATAGCTTTGTCTACAAAACAATGATTTTAGACTGCATTAAACACCACATGGGTTTTAGAATTTAGGGGGGAAGAGAGAAAGTGAGAGAGAGAGAGAAATTTACTTTCCAGTTGCATGGACACACAAATACTGCGCATGCCTGAAGATGGCGGATCGCCTCCAGCCGGCTCCGTAGGATAGCGGAGCCAGCGGTGGGAAAATGGGG
>JANHFS010001456.1:465673-476639 GCA_032467975.1 Trimeresurus albolabris
GGGGTTGTGGGAGGAAAAAAATTCCAAGGTTCTATCTGAAGTGGCTTGCAGTGTGTATTACTTTTAGTTTTTTTGTGTGTTTTTTGGAACTTATTTTTATAGTTTAAGATTATGCTTTTTATCCTTAATGGCATTTTCAGTCCCTTTCTGAAATTTGCTTGGCTCTTGTTCCTTGAGTTTACCAGCTATGTGAGCTTGAAAAGAGGTGCTTATGTTTCCTGGGTTTCTGTTCTCCTCTTGTGTTCTGTTTGCACGTTTATATTCTGCACTGGGAACCATGAGTCGGGCTGAATGAACCAGGAGGGGAGAGACTTAGAATGGAGCAGTTGACAACATTTCAAGACACTGTCCAATTGTCTTTCCCAGACGAATACATTGGGAGAAACAAAATTTGGGATTCTTTCTTCTCCCAGCCCATTTTTACTGTTTTCTGCAGGATGGGGTGGGAGGAATCTGGTTCTTTTCCAACACCTTCTACAGTCCTGTTCTGTACAATTTTAGGAAAGTTATTCTTCTGATATGAAGACCGAATTTCAATATCCTTTACTTAGAACACAGTTGCTTAGGCATACCAACAAAAATATAGAGGTTTTATTAAAATATAAAGACATTTGTAGAAGATAAAACCAGAAAATATTAGAAGTGAATACATAAGAAACACAATAAGCTATCTCAAAATAATTTCTTCTTGGACTGAATTTATATTTTATTATGAACATTACAAACATACAACAGCAGTTCTAGGCTTAAAATGAGTTTGAAATCACAACCACACTTCTCCCTAGTATGCAGGTACATTTTTCTTTTTTGATTCCTACATTCTTCTGGCAAAGGGAGAAGTGTTTCATCAAGGCAGTTTAAAGAACCTCTGCATTATTGGTTTGATTCAAAGGACAAAAATGTAATGGTAAATCTTGCAAACTTATACAATAACTTAAGATTAGGAACATGTAATTCGACCAACTATGATCCTGTTGTGATATTAAAGCCCTAAGAAAGGCAGCAGGTTGTATAGTTAACTCCTTATAGGCAAAACCACTGCCCTAAAACTATGCAACCTACTACCTCTTCCTAGGAACCCCACCATTTCTTCTGTAATTCTTCTAAAAGAAAAGAAGTCATTGTGAAAAGTTATGCACATCTTTAAAGATTATGCAGTATAAAACACATGCAGGTTCATTACCATTGTTCATTTGTGGTAAACAGGAAACATCCTTAAGTGTTAAATATTTTGATATATGAAATCATTAATATATACACACGTATATCTCCAATCCATTTAAAACAAAACAATGGCTACTTTCTTAAAGTACAATTCAGCTTCCCTAGAATGTAGTTTTGAAATAGATACTCAGTAAGACCATGAATGTACAAACATAACAGATATACTCTATCCCTCATAAAGTATCTTTCAGTAGATAAAAGCAAATGATTCTTACAACCTTATGTACATAATTTGCCAGTAAAAACAAAGACATTTGTAATTTATTTTAAGCCAAACTACAAATAATCTATTAAGAATCCTGTAGAATTTTTACTCCTCAGGGAAGGCAATAGATTGTATAGTTATCTCCTGAAGAGGGCAAAATAACTACCCTACAACTATACAATCTACTACCTCAACCTGATAAGAGAAATATATTTAGAAAGTAAATTTGTTCAGAGAACATTCCTTTGAATTTGATTCTAAAATGCACCAGGAAACTTTTGTTTCACATATCCCCCGCATCAAGGCTATATAAAAAGGAGCAGCATTTCGAACTATGGAAAACAGGTACTAGGAATAGAAAACTACTGCCACAACTGGTCAAAAGTAATTTGAACACAAACATTTTTTTAATTACCTTTGCATGAGTCATTTCCCTCTCAAAGTCCCCCATACCATGGCTCAACTTTGAGTATTATTAAATATGACACTGGTGCAAGTTCCCTGTTGCTCACTTTGCTTCCTTGACATAATGTTCAATTATGCACATTATCTACCACTGCAAGAACAGTTTCAGTAATAAAACCAGACTGATATTGATGATTATCTGCTTCCTTAGGAAAGACAGTAGACTGTATAGTTATCTCCCAGTGGTGGGTATGACCCTAAAACTATACAACCTACTACCTCATCCCACAGAGCAGGATTTTCATTTAAAAGATGGCAGTCTTTTTTAAAAAGGATGCTAAAACAAACATCTCTCCAGTTGTTTAATCATTTATTTCAAAGCCGTTCTTTCTAGTTCGATATCCAAATGATTCAGTCTGGGATAACTTCTTTGGATGAAGAAATTGAGTGCAAATACTGATGCAAGGCAACTATTATATGGCGTTTGTCATTCTATTCCACTTTCAAACCTAAAAGGAGGAAGGAAAGTTAATGAAAACCATCCTAAATAAATAAAAGCAAGCAACTGTAATTTCAGCAGTAAGAAATGCCAGATGTTATGACAATACATAAATGGGGCACAAAAATAATCCAATTCTTTATATTGAAATAAAATGCAGGTTGTAAACAATGTTTTGGTGCATTTGTTATAGTGAAAATTGCTCCTGTAGATACTAATATTCAAGTATTAGAAATTCTGAATGAACTATAGCCATGTTACTTACGTTTAAAATCTAGGGGTTTTTTCCTCTCCATCTCAAACAGATAATTGATGCAAAAGTGAGTAAGAAATAGACAGGGACAAGTTGGGTGAGAATAAATAACCATGACAATAAATATAGGGGACATACTGAAATTTGAAAGCCAAATATGTCCAGTGAAAGCTATGAGAAATCCATAGTTTAAAACCATAGGGCCACATAATAAATTTAAATTTTATTATATTTGAGCGGGATAATCAAACCAATTGAATAAGGTTTATACTTCCATCTGTAGGTATCAAACTCCATGTGACAAACTGCCCTTGCAATATTCTGGTAAATTTAACCTAAATGATTAATAAATTTATTGTGTTAAAGGTATGGCTTGTGTTTTAGTACATTGGGAATGAATTGAACATATTACATTTGTTTCTTTGCTCAATGAACTCTGTGATGCATATCATTTTTAAAAATACACATATTTTTCAGATGTAACAGCTCCTGAAAAGCTTATAAAATATTTGATCTAAGGTAACTGTATTCAATCACTTCTTCTAAGGACGAATATAAAAATGAGGAAGGAATATGACAGTTTATTCCTACAAGGTAACTTTATTAGTATTCAATAATTTGATTTAGTAAATCTGTCAATCAGATTTCATGTCATTATTTGAATTAATCCATCAAATTAATTGAAATTCATAAATTTCATTGAAGCACTAACCCCGAGGTGTCAAACTTGCAACATCACGTGACCTGTCGCGACATATCACGACTTTTTGCCATTGCCGGCAATGGGGTGGGCATGGCTTTGCTATGATGTATCTGGCCTGCGGGCTGGTAATTTGACACCCCTGCACTAACTCATCACTGTGCTAGCTTCACTTTCAAGACAAAATATGGTCAATTCTCCCCAACACCTGCATATATTCATAAATATTTGAGGTTTACTGGCAGCAGCAATCACTCAGCATTTGTAGCAAACAATCAAAAGGCATTCACCATTTGTTTGTTTCAAAAGTGCTTTTATAAGTGCTTTTAATCTTTTATAAGTTTAGGAAAAGATCAAATACACTGAAAGCAGCACCCATATTCGATAGTTGCCTGAACTAAGCTTCACATATATACTAATATACTCCAATTAAATTGAAACCAAATCTCTTTCAAACTGTTTAGTAAATCCTTACTCAGAAATGCACAAATATTTTAAATTTTAAAAGGCAAGTTTGCTGTGATAATTGCTGTGTAAATTGAATGATTCTATATTCCATGAATTTCAGACTAATTTTAACATATTCCCCACATATTGGAAGTTCTGACCTTGGTCTTAGAAATAAAGTTGTCAACAGTCTATCCTCCTGTAAACAAATAAGGAATCTTTTGGGAAATCTTGACTGGCTTAGTTTAAGGTAAAAGCAAATCGGTCAATTCCATGGCTTGTTACTTTTATCTTAGTGGTACAGAATTTTATTGCTATAAAATTTTATATGAAACTTATCTATGTTACCAATATATTTCTATTTTAATATCTGTTATAACAGTTTCCAAAGAATGTTAAGAGTTGTTTTTTGAACAAATTACTAATTTAATTACTTTCAAGACACTACATATACAGGAAGTTTTCTTAAAGACTTCATCTTAGGTTTATATCTGGAAAAGAGAAAAAACGTTCCACATTCCTTCATCATTTCAAATTAAGACACTGTACTATCAGTTTGAAAAGTAAAGTTTAACTTAACAGGACCAAAACTTGCAGTGGCAAAAGAAAAGGCTTAAACACACTGTTTTAAAGCATTTTCCTTTATCCCCTTTCAAAGACAAAATAGAGTCATCCCATCCAAGGGCAATGCTTCTCCTTTCCCAGCTGTGCATAAACAGATACACCTTGTCAGCTTTCAAGTAGGTAATGCCATGTAATGAAATTTCACTAGAGAAGAAAATTTTTGCAACTTTACTTCCAACGCAAAAGAAGATACAGGAAGGGCAGCTGAAAAAAGTAAGATACCAACATCCATTAAAAAAATACTATTCCCAGATTATAATCGCTCAATGTTTGAATTGGAGGTAAAGCTGCATTAAAAAGGATAATTAGCAAACCTGCCAGCAAGAAAAGAAAAACCGACACTCAAAATCCATTGTAGCCTTCGCACCCTCCAACGAGTCCCAACATGATCTGCTGATTAAAATAGCGGATGGCTTAAATAAGGAGCGCCACAAAATGAAAAACTCCCCCTATCTCTGACGAAGTTACATTGCTTCAAATTCAAACTACTTTTAGTTTTCCAACCCGAGACGGGCTGTTCGAATCAGCTAAAGAGGCGCCAAACATTTGACTGCCAGATCTCCTCCAGCTGTTTTCCCCAAAAGCAAGCCGCCTCTCCAATGAAAGGAGCAGGCTCGCCAAGCCAGCGTGGACGGCATTATTCCTCCGATCAGAAGAGAAAGACCGCGCGGGAAGGAGAGGCGGCGCGCCTCGTGGTAGCAAAGCCGCTTGCCAAGAAGCAGCCCACCTCCTTTTTTTTGACCCGCTCCGGCCCAAGAGGCTCCGGGCCATCGGGAGCCCCCGCCGCCCAGCAGCGGGCCTTCCCTCATCTCTCGCGCTCCTCGCCCGGGCTCTCGTGGTCCGGTGCTCGAGCCGGTGGGGGAAGGGTGGGGGCTCGAAGGCGCGCGCGAGGAGGAAGCTGCGACAGTGCTCGGCCGGCAATAGGCGGGAAGTGGGGCGTCTCGAGAGACGGGGCGGGGCTTGCCCATCGTGCTCGGGAGTCCCCGCCGCAGCATCATCTCGCGCCCCACCCCCTTCTCATTCCCTCCCTGGCAGCCAAGGTCTCCCTTGCCCATCTCGAACTTGCTATGGGAAGTGACGCGCCACCTAGAAGAGGCCTCTCCGGCCAATCGCGGGAAGGACCACAGCCCAGAGGCCAATCAGTCGCCGCCGAATGGGCGGCGCTTCTCGGACATTCAGGTTTGTCAGGGAAGGCGCGGCAAGGAGAGGGAGGGGGCCGAAGGGGAAGAAAGGATGCAGGGCTGAAGCGGGCAGAAAGAAAGGGCGGGAGGGAGCGGGAAACTTCGTCCTTTTCTCCCTCCCACCCATCGCCTCAGAAATAGCAGAAAGATCGCCTGAAGGCCGATAGCCGTCCTCCCGCGCAGGCGAAACCATCCCGCTCCTGTGTGAACAGGCCAACATCTTTCGCTGATCCCGTTTCTCCCCTCCCTTGGTCGCGATCACACGACCGTTACCTGCAGCACGGTGATTCACGTCTCTACAGCACTACCAGGACCCGGATGAAGTCGTCCTTGGTAGCGGCGACGGCGCCGCTACTGCAGCAGTGCTACCGCCTTTCACAGCGTTGGATCACGGGAAAAAAAACGGATGACGTTCCCATCCCTCCCCAAAGCGCCTAAGAAAGCTCCGCCTTCCAACCGTATGGCGAGTCAGGAGGGCGGACAACCTACCCGTCCGTTACCACATTTGGTTTCAACCATTGGCGTAGAGTTGGGACAGCTCCGCCCCTTTGGTAGATTGAGAGCTCTGATTGGACAAGATGAGCGCTCCTGTGGCAGCGGCTGGCTTCTTTACCTGGTTGGGGCTTGAATGCTGCGGACCTCGATTCATCTCTTTCTTTTTTGTCTTTTGCCAAGGCGGGAGAATGTCTTCCCATTGACAGGGGCGGGGGAGGCTGAGCATCAAATCTCTCCGTAACATACCACACTGCCCTTCCTTGAAGATGAGTCAGAAGTGAATCCGGCGAGGTTCGATGCCAGCATTCACGGAAATACAATTGTGCTCTTTTCTTGCACCCAGCACCCCCCAAAAAAACTAAATTAGGATCCGCCCCTCGCGATCCTACTTGCAAATCACATTGAGATCCCCTGTAAAAGGTTTTCGGATCGTCTTCCTGATCTGAAAGCCACTAATTCGATAATCAGGTAAAATACAGAATTAACACAACCATCTCCGAGTTCAGTTAGGCTTACTGTCAGGTAAATGTGTATAGGACTGCAGCTTCCATGACTTTTGCTGCAACGTAATAACACGGCATGGCAACCTCTCGGGCATGCGGAAAATGGAATCCTGGAAAATGGAACCTTCCAAGAAATCTTGAGTCCTGTGGAATTTGATGGAAGCGCGTTTGGAATTGGGTCAATCGCTTCTTCAAGCAAAGTGCCAATTATAAAAAGAGCGTAATAAAGGCCAAGGTGGTACTGGTGATGTACTTGGACTGTCAATCTGAGAAAATTGCTTTTGCAGTGTAGATGGCTATGATTCTTTTGATGGATTATGTGCCTTCAAATCATCTATGACTACACGGGGGGGGGGGAATCGTGATGCTGTTTCATCTGTGATTGCAGCTTTCTTACTGCTATAACTCTGCAATTTGCATATAAGTATCTTGTGGGAGCAAATTTAAAGTAGAAGGCATTTTCTCTTTACTGAAGTACTAATTTAAATTTAATCTTCAAAAATTATACTGCATAACTTACACCCACACAATAATTAATTTCTGTATAGCAGATTCAGGGAACTTTAGGCTGCACAAGGGCTGTTTCATAATAGACACCGTATGTGCAATGGCTTATGTTCTGTATTTGTGGGCTCACTGTTGGTTATAAAAAAAAATGTTCAAAGCACATGACAGGCTTAAACAGTTCCATTGCTTCTTTTCAACAGAGAAACACTGAAATGCTGCGTGCTTCTTTCTTTTACAAGTTTATTTATGCAAAGCATGTGATATTTTATCTGCAGCTATCGCCTCTTCCTTGCATGAGATCTTAAGAAAGCAGTCATTCATCAAAAGATTATTTTTTTTAAAAAAAAAAGCAGAAGTTCACTTGGAATGGAAGCTGTTAGTTTTACTTCCTTACTTTTAACTTCTTCGTAAAGGGAGCACCATCACCATTATGTGTTCTTCCTCTTTTTTTGTCCTCAGCTTCTCTCTTTGTCCTCAGCTTCTCTCTCTGAATTTATAATTTTTGAAAAAAAACCTCTACAGTAATTGTTTATTTGGATATTGAGATGGCATTAACAGGCTAGGTTGAACATTTCTATAAGGCAATCTATGCGGGATGTTGTATTCTAAGGAACTTCCAATTCTGTTATTAATACATAATCAGGAATAGAGAACATATGTTAGGGACAAAATTTAAAAAGGTACAGGACTGGACAAAAATGACTATGTCATAAAAATGTACACAAAGGTAGAGCCTATCTTAGCATGCCCTATAAATATGTAAAAAAATCTGCATTTTTCTGGATAAATACAATGACCAATCTGAAAAAGGTAATATTAACATTCTATAGAAAGCAGGAGACTGAGTTCTAATTCCGCATTAGGCATGAAAGTTGACTGGGTGACATTGGGCCACTCTTCTCAGCCAACTCACTTCATACTACTGTTGTGGGGAAAATAGGAAGAAGGTACTTGTTATAAAAATAATAAAGACAGTCAGTAAATAAATAAGTAAAGCAAGGGGAAGCAATAAAGTTCCAAGGGTTCAGTGACCCATATCACTTACCTTCTAAGAGTCTTTTATTAACCAAGCTAAAAATTGAACAACATCATGGTTGAACCTGTTAACTGAAAATAATCATGATAACTCATGAAATAATTTAAGGTGATATCCTCTTGTTCCTGTCCCTTTTTTCACTTAGTCAATGGCTTTTCTCTAATGAATTTCCTATTTCAGTGAAAATGGAATTGCTATTGAGATTGGTGCAAATGTATAAATAATTATGTTGGCTGAGGAGGTGGGATTTTATTTGCTCAAACACTGTTACATAGAAATAAATCAAACATTTTCTCTAAATGGTTTCTAAAAGATACTGAAATTTCAGTTCTATTTTCTATTACTAGAGGGAGCCTGTGTTACACACAGAGAGAGAGAGGGGGGGCTTTGAGTCATTTAGTTATAATATGAGAACATGGCCCATTTAAGTTCTTTAATTCTTGAAATACAGACCTAGGGAAAATAAATTCTTACAAATCTCTGCAAAGAACAATATTTTACTTCTAATGTTGGGCACAGTCATTTTTTAAAGAGTCACAGGAAATAAGAATGAATATCACTGTAGCCTTACACTGCTTAAATACATTATATTGTAATGTGAAATACATTGCATTGTAATATCAGTTTCATAAATTTTTCTGAGAAAATTATTTGTATGATATAGCAACTTGGAACCAAGTATTATTTTCACTGTGCTCCCAGTAAGGGTCCAAGTGGTGATTAATGCCTCTTTGTTGAAGGGGGTGGTACTACTGCCCTGAAGGAGGCATTGGTGTACCCCCTTCTTAAGAAGCCATTCTTGAACTCCACAGTATTAGAAAACGTTCTTCCAGTCTCCAATTATCCCTTTTCAGAAAAGATGTTTGAGAAGGTAGTTAGCCCAAAGCTACAAAGGGCCCTGGATGAAGCAGATTATCTTAACTCATTTCAGTCTGGATTAGGCCAGGGCACAGCACTGAAAAACAGCCTTAGTCATATTTGTTAATGACCTTTCAAGGGATCAGGATGGGTGGCGCAACCATTCTCATCCTCCTGAACCATCTCTCAGTGGCTTTCTGTACCATCAACCATGATATTCTTCTGAAGCAGCTTCGGGGATTGGGAGGCACCTTGTTATAGCAGTTCTTCTCCTTCCTCTGCAGCTGATTCCAGATGGTGTTGATAGGAAAAGGCTCCTTTCGCTTCTCCTTTTTAATGCCCACCTGAGACAACTAGGGGAGGTCATCTGGGGTCTGGTGTGATCAATATGCTAGTGATACCCAATTATCTCCTATCCCTAGCCAGACAGTGATGTTGTGGGGGCACTGGATAGATGCCTGGAGGCTGTAAGGGTCTGAATGGGGAGCAACTGGCTTGGACCCAACCATGGCAAGACAGAATGGCTCTGGGTTTTTGCTCCCGACTCCTCAGACTCAGGTGATATTCTATCTTTGACTCTGGATTGGGTGGAACTTCCCCAAATTGAGCCAATGCACAATTTGGAAGTCCTGGACTCATGGCTTTTGCTCAAGGAGCAGGTGGCAGCTGTGACTAGGGAGGCCTTTGCACAGATTTTTCAGGTGCACCAACTGTGTCCTTTCCTGGACGGAGAGGCCTTGCTGACACTCACTCATGTCTCGGTCATCTCCTGTTTGGATTACTGCAATGTGCTCTACATGGAGCTACCCTTGAAGATCAACCAGAAGCTTCAACTAGTCCAGAATCTGGTGGCATGCACAGTGACGAGTGACCCTAGGTTTAGCCATGTAACACCTCTGTTGTGGGAGCTGCACTGGCTTCCAGTTTCCTTCCTTCCAGGTGCAATTCAAGGTGCTAGTTATTACCTTTAAATCCCTATATGGCACAGGGCCAGGTTATTTGTGGGGCTGCTTTCACTAAAGACATCCACCTGTCTTACCGGGTTAGATAAGGTTGGCATGCTCTTCATTCCTTCCCTGAAATATTGCCTCTACCCTCTCTCTAGCTTTGTAAAAAGCACTGAAAACATGGCTTTTCCCTCAAGCACTGGGATAGGATGAGGTGCCAGGTATTGTCAGAAACCAGGTGTTAATGTTTATTGCTTTAATAGTTTTAATATGGTTTTATGCTTGTTTAAGTATTTATGGTTGCTTAAGCCTTGATTGGGAACCATTTGGTATAAGTTGAGCAACTATATAATTGTTAAAAATAAATCAATAAAAATATGTGCAAAATTGTACTTAAACTATTTTATATTTGGGCTCTGAAATTATAGAATCTGCGTAAATATTTTCCTGTTGCAGCAATAAGAAAAGAAATTACTCACAAAAATTCCACAGATAACTATTTTAAAATGGAACACTTTTGTTCTCTGCATTAATTTGAATCTGCCATTTTGATTGATGGAAGTTGACTCAACAAGAAATGACAATTAGTCACTACCCAATAATAGGACCTCTATTTTTGTTATACATAATTTGTTCTGTATCTTATATAGTGAAATATTAATAGGATAAAATAATTCATATTCTTGTTTTTAAAATTACCCAGACTGCATTTTTCAAATATTTGTTTACCATACAAAAGTAGATTGTATGACATTTACTCAAAGATCAAAGATCTTATTCAAATATCTCCAGTAACTTAAGCTGTGAATCAAGTAAATTTGTAAGTATAATGTTCTTGCATCGTGGGCAATCATTTCTCTAATACTTTTTCAGGAAATAGGTAATGGGAAAGATGACAAAGATAATAGTAATGCAGCCCTACTAGGTAGTTTGTTCCTATTACCTATTTCCTTATCTTCTTATGACTATAACTTTGTTGCTTGTATCTTATGATTTATATTAATTTTTTATTTAGTATCCTAGTATGATTTATGTTGATTGCTTATTTAGTATCCTATGACTATCACTGAGTGTTGTATCTT
>JANHFS010001456.1:486187-505981 GCA_032467975.1 Trimeresurus albolabris
CCACCCCCCACCCACCTAACCAGCATCCAGCGTGCACACTGGTAAGAGCAGCCAGGCAAGGACGCAATGCAAGCTTCTGGCTCCCTGCTGCTTCTTCGCGCCGATCAGCTGTTTGGCGGAATGGCCACAGAGCACGTGGCTGTGCTCCGCAGAGTTCCCCTTCCAATATCCAGGTAACGGGGGGAGGGAAGGGACTTTCACTACCATTTCTGTTGCTGGCCTCAGCTGCTGAATCCAGATGCCTCCAGCTGCTGGTCTTGTCCCCCTCCCCCTCCAGTTAGTGTCAAGCCCACAGAGGCTTGACAGGCTGCCCCCTCTACAGGGCTTCACCAGGAAGGCAAGGAGAAACGTGTGATTAGTCATGAGCTGTGGCGGACAACACAGCTAACTCCCCTCCTGGCTTACGGAGATACCGTCAGTGGACACAAGGGTCCAATCAGGGTAGCTCTCTGTGGCACATACAGAGGAATAGCCCTTTAAGTTAAGACAGACCAGTTCATTACCTTCGGCTCCTTCAATGCAATTCAAACATTATGCCAAAATTGTCAAGTCAATTTGGTTTAATTTTCTAATGCTTACAGGCAGTCCTTGACTTACAACAGTTTGTTTAGTGACTATTCAAAGTTACAACAGTACTGAAAAACAGGACTTATGGCCATTTTTCACACTTACAACTGTTGCAGCATCCCCATGGCCACATGATCAAAATTCAGACGCTTGGCACTGACTCATATTTATGACAGTTGCAGAGATCATTTGGCAATGTTCTGGCAAGCAAAGTCAATGGGGAAGCCAGATTCACTTAATCACCATTAGTGACTTAACAAATGCAGTGATTCACTTAACAATTGTCTCAAGGAAAGTCATAAAATGGGGCAAAACTCATTTAACAACTGACTCACACAGCAGCAGAAATGGTCATAAGTCAAGGACTGCCTGAATTTATATTGAAGGTCAACCTCTCATGGCAGTATCATGAACCCTCTAGAGCAGAAAGTACACTGACTAGGGCAGGAAACCAAGTTGTATCTTCATACCAAGGAGTCCTAGTGCTGTTGGGATAAGAATTGATACAGTTCCTATTATGATATATGGCAAATAAATTTGATAAATAAATGATGATTTGCTTGTCAATCAACAGACACTCAGGAACAAAAATCCTTTGTTTGAGGTTTAGAGCGGTCATTCCTTTCCCTTCCATTTTGTTTTCAGTATCTTAAATGCTACATTTTGCTTTTCATTTACTTGATATGATTTATGTCACTTCAGCATCTATAATTCTAACCCAACCTATTGCATTAGAATTTCTTTGCTAATTACACCTACTAATTTGAACATTCTAATTCCCCTGTTCCTCTCTTCGGCCTAACTGCTGGGCTATCCTGAGAAAAGGGACATCATTACTATTTATGAACATTATGTTACAGAAAAGTCCCTCAACATCTGTTTGAAATTTGGCATGTTGTTCTACATATATTGCCAGCTATGTCATCAAAGGCCATCCCCAGCAAACTGCCCATTTTACTGGACCTTTTTTAAAGACTTGACAACCTGCCCATGGATATCAATGAAATCTGGCAGCCTTGATCCTACAATAGAAATTCACTTTGTCTACAAATTGTGCTCCGGTCTATTGAAAATAAGGCTGTTGCAGCTGTTTGTGTTTCTACCAAGATTAAAAATGTGACAAATGAAGTTTAATCAATGTCACTGCAGATTCTGGCAGATCAAATGATCTGTGGTAGCATACAGATTGAACCAGGCATTTTTTTCCTATACATCCCTATAGCAATAGCAACCGCAATAGCACTTAGACTTATATACCGCTTCACAGTGCTTTACAGCCCTCTCTAAGCAGTTTACAGAGTCAGCATATTGCCTGGGTCTTTATTTTACCAACTTTGGAAGGATGGAAGACTGAGTCAACCTTGAGCCAGTGAGATTCGAACTGCTGAACTGCTGATATACAGCAGTCAGCAGAAGTAGCTTACAGTACTGCATTCTAACCACTGCCTTGACACAAATGTTTCATCACAACAATGCAGGAGTTTTCTTCTATTAAATATGGATGACAACAATATAAACATTTCAAACTCACACCATACTTCTTTGAACTCTGATGTCCATGAGGAATGTTTCATTAATATTAAACCCATTTCCCCATTAAATCCTATATTAAAAAGGGTTGAAAAACATTGAAAATAAAGGAAATTTATTTTATTGTAAAATTATACTGTATATTATGGATATTTCTATAAAAACAAAACAATCAAAAGAGTTCCTCAGAGATTCAAATAACTGTTGCTGAAAGTGACCCATACATGCAAGGTAACCACTTGTCTTTATATATATAAATGGAAATTACACAGATATATTCAAAATATAATATGTTGATTACCTTAATTGATTAATTAATATATTTGTTTGCACTCCTATTACAAACAGATTAACATTTTAAATATATGATGTACCCTAAAATTACATATATTTCAAGAATACTTCTTAAAAATCTCTACAGATAAAGATCTTACATTTCAGAAGAATAATTTTTAAAACTTATTACCTCATTGGCCAGTTCCAATAATACAGGAGAAACTGCATTTTTAGACACACCTTTCAGGTATCTGGGCAAGACAAAAATAAAAAGCTATTGTAGATTCAATGAAAAGGCCAGCACTGAACTCTTACTATCTCTCTCTGTCTCTCTTTCCTTTGCTCTGCCTTTCCTACCTTCACAAGGATAAGAAATAAATTGAATACAGATTATATGTATAAACAGTTTAAGATACAAATATTTTGAAGGCTGTCCTTAATCTCAAACTCTAAACAAATCAAAACCACAATTATTACTAAAATTCTGAAAGAAAGAAAAAGGAATGTTACACTGACACACAGAATATAGAGCAGTGTTTCTTAACCTTGACAATTTTAAGGCATGTGGACTTCAACTCCCAGAATTCCACAGCCAGCATTTGTTTTTAGGTTTCTGAAGGTGTACTCAATATTTGACAATGACAGAGATGGTGATAATTAGTATACAAATTCTTCCCATATCAGCAAACTGATCATTCCAACTTATCTGCACTACTAATTCTATGAATTTGACTCCAGATATTAATCTGACTTTACTATATATATTTATATATGAAAAAGAGTTTTCCCTGAATTATGAAACAAATTATGAAACAAAAGTGACATAGACATTGGATAGCTGAAAATATTTGTATTATTATTAAAAACATTTCAAAAAAGGCAGCAGCTTCATTCTCTAAAGTTACATATTTCCATTTGCAGAACTCAAAGAATGATGTAAATAGGGATAGAGGTTTGAGAAAAGAAAAGCAATGGATCATACTCTTAATATATTTAATAGGAGACTGAGCAGATGATGGCCTATAGAAATTATGATCAGGATCATCCAGAAGATTACATGGATCTATGGACGTTAGATTATGTCTGTGAAAAAAATATACACAACCCAATTGTAGTAGATATTTATACTTTGGAGTAGAATTAGAAGGAACAGCTTTGATTTGGCAGCATTAGGGAGAGAGGAATTTTTTTTATAAGATCAATAGGAGGAAATCACATCTAGCATTATTTTGGGAGGAATAAAATCAAAATTGTGTCAAAACAAGAAGAAAAACAAGTCATCTGACAACCAATTTCCCCTTCATATCAAATCTGGAAATGCTAAAATATACATTATGTTCAAAGGCCAAAGCTGACATTTGGAATTAGATTTTGTAAGTTTAGTTTTTATTCTTTATATAAATGGGAGAGATATTTACAAACTCTGCTATATGAAGGAGACTCCAACATAAATGCTTTCTCAGCGAGAGAACAATAGGTCTCACTCTACTTTTATGCCACCTACTCTAAGCTTTTCTTTTTGTAGGGAGTTTCTTCTGATGTCTTTATCCTAGAAATCTTAAACTTTAATTGTTCAACATCCTTTTCATGTCATAAATCCTTAATTCCTTTGGAAGGACATCAGGTGAGACCAGTCACAGGAATTCTGTAGATAAAAAGCCAGCCAAAGTTCAAGTAGAAAATAAACCTGATACTCAGTTATCCACTGGAATCAAGAGTCAGACTATTCAAGAGTTAATTTGAATCCTATCTGTGTTCCTTCAATGAAATCAAATTCTAGTGCTTTATTAATTGGAAGGGACTTTTAAGGTTATCTAATCCAATTCCTTGTTCAATATATGGTCTATCAGAGGTGCTCTAATAGATGACTAATTGGCTTCTGTTTCATGATTTCTTCAGGGGAGGAAAGTTTGCCACATTATGTGGCAGTTTGTTCCACAGGCTAAGAATTTCTACTCTCAGAAACACTGTCCTGCAATTCACTCCACATCCTAGCTACTACTGCTACTACTATTGCTGCTACTACTACTATGCTATGTGATAAACAATCATGTTTGAAAACTGCCATTATATCTCTCCTTAGTTATACATTAAACCATTCATTATAGAGCTTGATTTTCAGAACCCCTCCACTACCTTGATAACCCTCCTCTAAAATCACTCCAATTTGCCACTGTCCTTTTTTATATTTGATGCCCATAAATGGATCCCAAAGATGTGTCTACCTATCTCTCTGTGGTTCCACAACAAAAAAATGGTATTATATATCACAATATGTTATTGGGTTGTGGGAACCCAACCTGGATTTTTTTTTATATCCACTAGTTCTCTTTGAAAACATGCAGCTTACATTCAGCAGTTCAGCTCTGAAGGGGGACATGATAGCAGTGTTCCAATATCTCAGGGGCTGCCATAAAGAAGAGGGAGACAAGCTATTTTCCAAGGCGCCTGAAGGTAGGACAAAAGCAATGGGTGGAAACTAAGCAAGGAGAGAAGCAACCAAGAACTAAGGAGAAACTTCCTGACAGTTAGAACAATTAACCAGTGGAACAACTGCCTCCAGAAGCGGTGAATGCTCCAACACTGGAAGTTTTTAAGAAGAGACTGGACAGCCATTTTTACGAAATGGTATTGGGTTTCCTGCCTGAGCAGGGGGTTAGACTAGATGACCTGCAAGGTCCCTTCCAACTATATCACCTCTTCCCCCTCATCTTGATTCACAGGGGCCCTTCCATTCACAAAACGTTAGTAAGTCTGGAGAACCTAATTCTGTTAATTCAAGTATACCTGATATTAAACTGTAACCAAGAGGAAATGTCTTTGCTTAATATTTGTTAAAATGTATGTAACTCCTTCCAACAAATATCATCAAGATATTTAAAATCAGTAAAATAATCAAATATTACTAGCAATTTAAAAGGAACATTTAAAGACATTTTTAACTCCTTTGCTGAAGGAAGAGAAAGCAACCATTTAGGAGCATACAAGAAGAGGCACTCTTTTACATGTTACTGTTATTTTGAGCTTTCTCCAAAGAACTTCTGTTGAAAATCACTGTTAAGTGGGCAATCCCTCAATGTCTAAAAATGTATCTTACCACAGAAAAATCTTTCAATAAACAAAAAGTAACATTTCTTCAAAAACTACTCCAATAGTATTGCAACCTAATAAATTAGACAAGAATTGTTTCCCTCTTCAAGCCCACACCTCCTGGACAATTTTAGCTAACAGTACAAACAAAATAAACATAGAATATACAATAATTTCTCCAAATATGTCCCATACAGGTAGACCTTTAGCAACAATACCTGGGACCAGCAATTTGGTTATTAAATCTCTAAGTGAAATTATGCCTATGCCTATGATCTTACTTCAATTATCTTTTCCTGTGAAGGTCACAAATGCGAGGATTGGTTGTAAAATTATTTTTAATCACCATTGTGAATACAAGGCAATCACTAAATGAGGACTACCTATATTCATATCTATGTAACTATAGTTATCCCCCCCCCTCTCTATCTATCTATCTTAGAAAGAGATTGCGATTGGCCCAAGATTTTCTAGATGGCTTCCATGCCCTCCTCCATCCTCTGCTTTTGCCTTCAAATCAGACTTGACTCCTGGCAATCAGATAGAAAATCTATGAAGTTTTTAGGCAACATTTTGTCTTCTTCTTGGAGTTGACTGAAGAGGACAGGCCTAAAGTCATATTGCTGGCTTCTGTGCATAAACCAGGATTTCATTTAGATTTCCACATTCCTACTCCAAGGCCATAACCACTAGACCAACTAGCTCTCAATCTATCATTATATATTGCTAAAAGAGAAGAAGGAATTCTATCAAGAAATAAAGGTCAGAGAAAACATTAAGTCAAAGAAATAAATATAAATGCTCATTCATCATTCACACAAAATTAAGAACAAGTCTATTTTCATTTTTCTGCATTAAAATGCCTTGAAAGAGATGTCAAAACTATATTTGAAGAAATATATGATAAAGAATGATAATCAGGGGTGTCACTAATATAATGAGAAAGAGAGAAGCAAATATCAGTTATCTAAAATAGAAGACCTCACTGTAGATATATTAAAAATTTAATCAGCAGAATAAATTGCTTCCCATTCATTCTGCAACAGGACATTTAATTGCCGCTATATTTCAATTGATTTTAAATGTTAGCTAAAGCAAGTATATATTGTACTTTTAGTCAATGCAACTCATTTTTGCCCCTGAATGTCAGGCTGATAAACATACACAAACATATGAATAAATCATTCATTTTTCACTTACAATAGAGAAGCAGGGAAAATATCAAAGGCACTTCATCTGGGGAGGCAAAGGGAGTTGGACTGACAAAAGCAGCATCATAACATCACGATGCAAACCTGCCACTGTTTTAAAGGCACAACGCTCCTCACATGCGCAAAAGAAGAACTTCCAGATTAATAGCATAAGTCAGGATAGCACAACTGCTTTCATTGTTCTCACAAGAGCAGCAAGAATCTGAAACTGTTGCTGACCCAAAAAATGTGAACAGATACATATATTATTTACCTTTTCTAGTAGTTTGAATGCTTCTTGAAAATCTGTGTTATTTTTTGCTATCACATCAACATCAGCTTTGGTTAGAAGAGGTTCTTTAAGTTGCTCTATCCAGGACCACATCAAATTACTGAGAATAAAAGGATCCCTCTCAGTACATATTTTATCCCAGGCCCCATTCTGAGTATTCAGCTCTTTCTAACAAAAGGGAAAAAAAGCTATTTAAATACATTTTCTATTAATTGCATTTACATTCATGATTTTAAGACAGGACTGCCTTATTTCTTGGCAAAAACCACCACAGGAAATCCTTTCTTCTATAACAGGGGTGTCAAATTGCCAGCCCATGGGCTGGATGCATCATGCCGAAACCGCACCCACCCCATTGCCGGCAATGGAAAAAAAGTTGCAATACGTCGCGACATACCACGTGATGTTGCGAGTTTGACGCCCCTGTTCTATAACATCATAACTATGTCAAAGAAGATTGTAAGGTAATGTTGACTAGTCCTTCGCCTGCTCAGTCTCTGTCACTATTCAGACATTTATATGCCTGAAAGAGGGCATTCCAAAGACAACAACCTGTTGTATGCCTAATTGTTCTCCACATTTGTTCTAATCTTTAGAAACCCTACACATCACAGATTTCTCTCTTCAGACAATCTCTAGTTTACTGACAGTGGCAGGAGCCTTACCTTCCTTCGGGTGATTAAGATCATAAGCCAACACCTGAAGTGTGGCTTATGTATTCCCAGTCTGTGTGCCAAGAAAATGAGACTATAGAAAGAGGCAGTTTCTGTTTTCTGTTAGAGAATCAATGGGCACAGAATGCTTAACCCTTTCTTAATGTAGAGCAAACGTCTTAGTATCATGTAGCAAATGCTTCCCCAGGAAAGTAAATTATTCCAAGCCAAAGACAGTTTCCTTTTGTTTTCTTTAGGCAGCAAAAAATATCAGTGGGAGTCCTTCAAGATGCACCGTGTCCCTCCCTGACTGTGAAAGAGCCAAGGGCATTTAAAGCCACAAGTTCTACCAAAGAACATTCCCCGCAAAATTGTGCATGCTCTAATGTAAAGTCTATATCCTAATCTCTCCATCCTCCAGACTTTTGCGCAAGATAATCAGGAAAGAAAGAAGGGCAATTCAAAATATTTGTTCCCATATAAATACATTGTCCCCACACTAACATTTAAGGAAAATTAATTTACACTGTATTCATTAAAAAAAGTTAAGGGGGGGAGAGTACAGAATATTTGGTTCCTTCATATCTGTTTTAATTTTAGGCTGCACTCCCTAGTTCCTATTCAAAAGGAAAACAACATGGGTGGTTGTTTACTTCTCATCACTGAAGCTTAGGAAATAGAAGACCTCAACTGCTCCGAACCAGGGACATTCTTTCCATGTTTACCTAATGTACACATCTCTGACAGATAAAAATATTACAGAATGAAATACCTGCCACATTTCTACTTTAGACTTCATTTCTTCTGCTTCCATAAATTCATTTAGACCTGCCAGAGCTTTGGCTGCCAAAATTCTTCGTGCTTCTTGAGTTAATTCTGATTGCACAATGATATGGGGGATTGCTTCCGAAAGATCTCTGATATCATAGATCTCATTTTCTGCTTTAGAAGAATCTGAGTCTTCAGATATTTTTCTACCATAAATATCCTTTTTCACAAAACTATAGTTCAATGCTTTTAGCTCCTCATCTTCTTCTTCTTCCTCCTCCTCCTTTTTTTCTTTCCCATGATATGCAAGGCCTGAAGAAAAGGTTTTACTACGCAGTATTCTTTTTGTATGTCTAGCTCTATGGCAGGCAGAAGAATCGTCTTCATTTTTTCCTGGATTAAATTTTCCCTGAGTTGAGAAAGTAAATGTATTACGAATTAAGACTTCTTGGTTTAGCTCAACGTGAAGAGGCTCACAGTGGTCCACCTTGCTTGGCGGGTTTGATTTGTTACAGGGTGGCACTTGTACAGGCATGGACCATAGTGTTTCTCCTTGCTCAGCGATAAATGCAGCTTTTCTTAAATCTGATTCACTATAGCTAAGGCGCCTTTTGGAACGGCTAAGAGACAAAAAGTAATCGGAGGCCCTTGTTTTGCAAAGAGGACCAAATTCATGTTCCCTGGGATGAAGAGGACTTAATCCTGAGAGAGAGAATGGCTCTGAAGTACTACTGTCTTGTCTTGTTAACTCCTTATCAAGCTCCGTAGAAGCTAACTGAGAAACTGTCTCCTCAATTTCAGCTGACAGGTCTGGCATATCTATTAATTCTTCCTCTATCACCTGCCGGTTTTCAACCAAATCTAAGAGCAATTTGCAAACAAGATGAATAAGTTTTGGCACATGCTTGAGATGTCTGCTTTCGTATCCATGCAGCAAGTGCCGCTGCCTGATCAAGTACTGGGAAAGAGTTACTGCGTGTGCTTTGGGCTCACAGGTTGCAAAAACATTTCTGAGCGGAATTAAGAACTGTGAAAACTCCCTTACGCACAACAACTGTCCTCTAGTCTGAATAGAATTAGGCCTTTTTGCTCTTACAAAAAGGATTGCTTGGTCTGCAGTCATTCGTGTTGCAAAAACCAAGTAAGAAGCTATTAAGACACCTGGAAAGCGAAACATAAAAATAGATCAATCTCTAAGTTCAGGTAAAGTCTAAAATGATAAACTCAGAATACAACACATGCCTGCTCTTTACATCACAGCAGTCTGTTATCTGTCGTATAAATTCCCACCAAGTGTTAAGACTTAGATTACATACTCTCTCTCTACATATGTGTGTGTATGCGTGTATGCTTATACTGTAAATATTTTAAAAAATAAACATGAACATTATATAAACAAACATTACATACTGAAAGTTATACATTAAGCCAGCCGGTTTTATGAATAAATGGCACTCAAAATCAGAGATCACAGATGAGAAAAGCATTTTGAAGCATAGAGTTGTATTTCCTGAGGAAATAAGGTCAAAGAAGGCTATATTAAACTTTCCTACAAATATTTTCTCTGCTTTAGAAGTGGAGATGAGAAATTCTTAAAAATAAATAACCAAACAACTATTTCCAAATGGTAGGTATCCAGACAGAGAGAGAAGGCATTCATAATTTGCATTTCTATTTAAGGGTATTAAAGAATTCCTATTCCTTCAAATAATATTTTTGAAATAACTAAATCTCTACTCCAAAGTTCTATTTTCTTTTGAAATAATGACAACTGAAATACAGTTGAAAACTAGGATTTAAATCTTTATAGATGCTTTCATAATTAATGCTCAATTTCTTCTTTGAACTCAAAACGCAGTTTAGAGGCATGGACCACTTTCCAAGAAAAATTCCACAAAATGCCAGCAAGCAAATACAGGTAATCCTTGATCTATGACTACAATTGAACCCAAAATTTCCATGGCTAAACAAGACAGTTAAGTGAGTTTTGCCCATTTTACAAACTTTCTTGTCATAGTTGTTAAATGAATCACTGTAACTGTTAAGTTATAACATGGTTGTGAAGTGAATCATTTGTTTGTCAGAAGGTCACCAAAGATGGCCACATGACCCCGGGACACTGCAATGGTCACAAGCACATGCCAGTTGCCAAGCATCCAAATTTTGATCATGTGTGAATAAAAAATGGTCATAAGCCACTTTTTTCAATGCCATCGTAACTTTGAATTGTTACTAAACAAATAGTTGTAAGTCAAGGGCTATCTGTATTTCATGCAGACTTTGTAATGCATAATGTACAATGCATAAAGTTCAATACTGAATTATAGAAAAAAACATTTTAATTAAACTAGTAGTTGAATATTTGTACCTGTTCTGCCAAGTCCCGCATGACAATGAATAGCTACTCGCCCTTCCTGTAAGGCAAAGGTCATCACTTTGACCATATCGAGGATAGTAGTGAGAGAAGCTACACCATAGTCCTTCCATCCAAAGTTATAAAAATAAACTAGAAAAAAATATTTAGAATATTATAAATAGACCAAAGAGTGCACCCACAATGTATCCTAATGACATTCTTAAGATATGCAGTAGAAGAGAATGAAAGCTCTTCCCACGTTGTGGATTTTTTTTTTATTATTTTAATTTTTCAATCTTACAGTCCAAATTCAGCAAGATGTTTCCTTTTGAAACTAGCTTATAAAACCTACAATGAAGGGGGAATGCATTAGTTTCTCTCTGTGTATGTGTGTACATGCACCCAGATAGTATGTAGAAATGCACACTCAGTTATTCTTAAATTAATTACATCCTTTTTGAAATAGTCAAACACAGCTATTTATTTGGACAGTGTGGAAAACTCTTCTTGTGAAAGAGAAGCTAATTAAGTAGATGTGTATGTATCTGTAACACACACACACACACACACACACACACACGTGCGCACACACAATTATTGCCAGTGAATATATGCCTATTGTCCTGTGAAGGTGTTTTAATATTTTGTGAATAATTGCTAATACTGTTAAAGATATTGTCAGGTACAACTTTCATAATTTAGCTGTCAGTTCCATGGATGCCTTAGTCATTTATGATACCCGCCCTCTGTTTTTCTACATTCTCATTAGTTGTATGTTATTTTTTTGTCGATATACATTCCTCAACTCGCTGCTTTTAACCTTAGAAGTAGGTGGCAGAAACAGCCTGCAAGCAAGCACACACTTTATAATTAACCAGGAACAGCAGCAGCAGGAGCAAACTTACTTCCCGCCTCCATGAAGGCTTCAGGAAGATAGGTGAAACCACTCTCTTGTTCCAGTGGATTCCCACAGCTAGCATGTTCCCCGGGACGCTGAAGATTAATTACTGTTTTTATGTCACATCTTAGGCAAAGAAAAAGATGATGCATTACTGAACGATGCATCCTTTCAGAGACTTTTCCACCCGCATCCCATGTTCTTTCTTACTTCAGAATAAATTGCTACAGTACAAATGATCTGAGCCAATGCAGGGAAGGGGGAAAAAAGATGAGTTTCAGTCTCATAAGAACTTTAGTAATTTGTTACCAATTTCTTTTACCTTTGGAACTGTTCAATAATATTATATTTCCCAATAAGATCTGTGGAGGGTCGAGACATAGCCAGTATGTTATCTGTTATCCTGAAGAGATGAGGGAAGAAGACATGAAAAAATAGAAATAAAAGTATGTCTCAGGCATCTCTCATGTTTAGTTGTTTTAGCAAATTAATCATAACATTTTATATGCTGTGCTTTCAAACCGTGAAATGCTTTTCATCTTTGTTTAATAAAATACTTACATAACAGAATGCTAATAAGATGTCAACATACGATGATAATAAAAATGGAGCTAACACCACTTTAGTTTTTTATCTATGTATAAAACATTTTTTTCTTCAGTGATCTTTTTAAAATGTTTATAAAATGATCCCACACATCTTGACAATATTTTCATTATATTCAGTTAGGTTTTTTTAATTTAACATTTCAGTTCAATTACATGAGCAATACATTTGAATCTGAGTTACATTTAAGTCTGTAATAAAGATATCCATAATAAAATCCATATTTCAGCTATAAACATATTAAGTTGAATTTAGTTTCTGTTGTCACCAGTAGAATGCAGTCAGTATGATTAATGCTTAGATGAAAACAACTGACTTTTGTTTGAATCCAACCAACAGTTTTAGCATATAAATATTTCAAGCAATAAGCTCACGGACACACAGACGTTATATATAAACTGTCCAGCATTTCTGAAACACTTAAATCTGTATCAAACTGCTTTCTTTCACTGAATGTATAATCTAATACTAAGCATATTTATTCGGAATTTAGTTCAACAGAGTTACGAACTGCTTCATAAGGTATTTAAAAGTAACATTTTTGGAAATGTATCATAAATGAATGCTGTATATTACCAGGAGGAATATAATCCTTTAACAGCCTGTTCTTGTTCACTCCACCGAGCTGGATTTTCATATTTGCAAGCCCGGCCACCACATGCCATGGAACACTGCATATGACCGGGAATAACATGACGAAGGCGTTCTCCAACTTTTGTATATTTTGCAGTTGGACGTCTAGATCTTCCTATAACAGAATGGCAAGAGAAAATAAAACTTTCCAACAAAGATCAATTCTGAAAAAACAAAGATAAAAAGACAAAAATATAAACAAAATCCAAAAAAACATCTGCAAAGAAATAAGACTTTTCTTTCTTGATGTCTGCATATGTAGCATTTCCTTAATACAGGATCATGTCATTATCTAGAAACATTTAACAACAGCTGTCTCATCTTTGTTCGTATTATAAACAAACTCATAAAAGCCATAAGCATAAAAGTGACACAGTACTATTTTATTAATTAAGTGATGTGATCAACTTAAAATGCTTAGTTATAAAAGAAGATCAGAATGAATATAAAATGATAAAAATGCCAATACTTTACTTTTTCTCTCATGGAAAGCAGCATTTAGTTCTTCAGGGCTTACAGAGGAAATGGCCACCATAACCCTGTGGGTAGAAGTTGAGAGGACCTCTACAACTGAGCTCCGTCGCCTCTGAAGCACTCGGAGAAAAGGATCAGAAGAAGAATGTCTCCGGCCCTGAAAAAACTTGCTAAAAATATTCACTGCTAAACGCCTCCTGGGTGATCCTTGCATGGTCACCCACTACTTGCGGCTAAAGGGTGAAGCTGAATGACAAAGCTTACTTGCTCAGTACTGAACTTATACAGAGACATGCATCTTTCTGTAAGATCTAACAGCCATTCAGAATTGGCTGCTGTCTCCATAGAAACTAACAATGAACTCACTGATGGCAGCTACGCCTTTTGGCAACTAAATTCTATATACATTGATTTTTTTTTCTTCTGCAGAATGAATTGTTCCACTACTGATGAAGATTAGAATTACTCAAAGCAGGTAATTCTGAAATGGACCAGGAATTCTGAAATTGTTTCCTATGAACAGAAATGAATGCTGGAATTTGAAGAACTGAATCTAGCATCACAAGGTATAGCCAATTCTTCAGAAGACCTTTAGAACTTTGCATCCTTCCAGCAGTCTCAAGTTAATAAAGATATAAAAGGCAAAAGCAACTTAGATACGATTGTAAAATGAAAAGCAGAAACATTTATAACAGAACTATTATTCCATGAAGTGTATAATTTTAAACAGTTGTTTTAGTGTTATATCTTATTGCATGGTGGTAGGAATTCCATTTGGTAATAAGTGCTTCTGGATATTGACAGAACTACTGTGTTTAGTTTGGTTCTGCTCCATCAACCAGCAATCATTTATTCTGTTACATATCTCATAAGACAGCAGAAATATTGCTTTTGTACAAGGACCTTGCCTTTTCTTGCTGCTGATTAAATGTATGTGAATGATTGACTGGATAGTCTCTCAAACCTTACTCTGTCTTTCTAAACTCTTTAATGCAAGTGCTAAAAGCAAAATGTGTGATCATTGCTTTGCTTACAAAATGAGCTGGTGACACAATTTGGGGAGGAGAAAAGTTTGTTCTATGATTTCTCTTCAATTTCTGTCTATGATCTTTAAAAACTACTGCCATTCTTCTAAAGAAGCTAAAGTTTTTAAATATAACTCAATGACAAACATTACATACTAGCCAAGTTTTAAAATGTGAAACTATATCCCAGTTATTCTAGAAACATAGTAACACTATCAGCCAGAAATTGAGTGTTGATTTGTTTTTTCTTTATCTAAAACCTGATCCATAGGTTAAACAATATGCTAGCTAATGTGCTCCTGTCAGAACACCAATGTGGAGGAAACTGTTATGGACCAGCATGGATATTCTGAAATCCAGTCTTTACAAGGTCATCCATATACAACATTTCAACATTTTTAAAGTAACAAACTAGATAAGTAAGACTTTAGGTCTATCAGATATCATATCTGCCCCACCTACCAACTGCAATGAACCTACTCAGTAAGCAGATTTAATGCATTTAGATACAAAGTATTAAGGGATGAAAAGTTCTTCCTTTAGCCTTTATAGACAAGGATTTTAAAGGTTCAGAATCTTTGTGACATTAACTCGCAAATGCCCATGTTGAATAGGCATTATGGAACCGCTGTATTAGAATCATAGCATTATTCACAATTGTAGTGGCAGAATTGGGTTGAACCCATAGGGTAAAAATCTCAAAGCTCCCCTTGCAGGAGTCCTTGGGTTCTGCATGCTCTATTTCTGCCTCCTGACTTAATGAAGTGGTTTGGTAGTTCTTACCTCCACTATCTATTTCTGGGTGGGCAGGCAGGTGCTTTTACCTGTCATCCTCCCCCCAATCCTCACAGAAATCACATAGCACCTATACAAGTAAATGACAAAAATGAAGTCAAAATGAAAAAAAGAAGAAATAAATTCTATAGCACTGCCTCCTTGCCTTATTCATTGAAACATATGGCAAAGGAAATTAGCCTACTCCTTTAGAAGACAAATGAATCTTTCAAGGTATAAATAGATCAAGCTTTATTTCTAAAATAAATAAAAATAAAATGTAACAAAATCCCTTTTTGGATTTCATTAGTCATTTAAATATTCAGTGGCAAAATCAATAAAAATATACTGTAGAGTTGTTCTAACTACAGACTGCACCTTAAAAGGACCTTCCATAGAAAACTATAAAATACAACAGAAGACTTTGGGCAGGCAAAGGATGATTTTGGTCTGCTCCTAATTTATAGGGATTCTGCTGCGAAGTGGTTCCAAATTGTATGAAAATACAATTTACAGAAAACATAAATATCAGAGGCAGTAATGCTTAAAGAACAACATAAGTAGATTAGAAGATCATACTGTAATGCAACACCTAACTTCTTCCTATTCCTCTAAAAAAATACACTAGCCTTGAATCGGATTGCCATTTAAACATGACAGATACCATTTAACAATTCTGCTTAACAACTAATTCCTACAACGCTGTCAAAATACTTAGTAAAGCTGTATTACTATGATATTCCTCATCTTTCCTATTACCTATCCTTATCTTCTTATGACTATAACTTTGTTGCTTGTATCCTACAATTTATATTGTTTTTTGTACCCTAGTATGATTTATGTTGTTTGCTTAGCTAGTACTCTATGACTATAGTAAGTGTTGCATCATGATTTATGATGAAGTGCTGTATTTCATGATTTATGATGAATGTATTTTCATGTTGTATATGATCATGATTATCACTATTACTTGTATGTACAGTGAGAGCTTATGCACCGGAAACAAATTTCTTGTGTGTCCAACCACACTTGGCCAATAAAGAATTCTATGACAGATACCATTTGGAGTTTTTACATCAGACAAAAAATGGATCAAATATTAATATAATGTTTGTATGGTATAAAATAAAGACATTTGTACCACAGCTAATGCTCCATGAACAAGCAGTTCTCACCAAAAGCTACAGAACCTCTTAGTTCATGTTAAACAGCATCAGCTACTGTAAGTCATAAATCTTGTAGTCCTTCTGAGTCTATGACAACACCATGTATAGTGCCAAATGACTTTGTATAGTGCCATATGACTGTTATTAATATTACTTAGAAATTCACCATCTTCACTCCCATTGATTTTGTTTCATTTAATAATTTGCAATGAATACAATATGACTTTTAGCAGGTAAAATATCTTATTCATATTATGCATCAAACCTATTAATTTAAACCATAACCAAAAATAAAGGGTGTTGTTTTCATGCATACAATAACATTCCATAACACAACCATGTGGGAGTTAGGTAATAATTTTAATGAGATGGCAATTACTGGCCATTTTCTCCAAAGAATATGAAGCAATAAATCTAAACAAGCAGAATAATTTATTAACCTTTATGAGACAAGTAGCATTTAGATGTAATCTTCCTGGATATCTACTGAATATGTTCGTGCAATACATCCTTTCTTTGCATAAACAAGAATGTTCAATTTAACATTCTTGATTATGCAAAGAAAAAAATATTGCATGAAATAAATGATAAACCTCAAATTGCTACTATATTTGGACTAACAAAGAAACAATTTTGGTTTAAATGAATTTCAAAATCATGATTATTTTGTTAAAGCGTGAGACAAGGAAACACGCATAAGCACAGATTATCTTTAGTTCTCCAATTTAATTTTTAGCTGTCATAGGAAATCTGTATGAACACAAAGAGATATTACTTTTAAAAATCTTTTAATTATCTTAAAAGCTTCTGCCAAAGAGATTAATTTGGCATCAGAATTACAAATTATAACAATGAATATTTGTTCTCCTGTTCTGTCAGTATTAACCTTTTAATACATATAATTATTATTTCACTATTCCTTCTGACGTAGTTGCCCATTTTCCAACCTGATATTAAGCAAAAAACAAGCTAAATAGCTAAAAAATTTATTAGGGAAACTGTGATATTATCACATTGCTTTTTTTGTTGTTGTTAAAAATCCACAGTAAAATGGTTTTTAAGTATCCAAGTAAGATAAACATTTGTGTTGCAATAAGTGAAGAGAAATTTTGATTTCTCACATATCACACAAATAACTTTTTAATACTCAGAATACAGACTGATGAAGTAAATTGGACAGAACATAGTATAATTGGGAGGTAATATCAGCAGAAGTGAAAGATATGCACACGAGATATTTGCCAAAAAGCTGATTGGCATGCAAACTATTCCTTTGTGGCCCACAAATATTTTTAATTTATTGTGGCCCTTTCACTTCTATAAGTTGTCTGGGCTCTGCTCTATATGGTATTAATACAAACAAAAACATTCAAATTGGGTATAAAATTATGGCCATTTCCTACTCCATTTCCACTATTAAGGTCAGACCATCTGCAAGAGTTGTGGCCCTTCAGTTGTCCTGGGTTTTACCCAACGGAGGAAGACATGAGGTAGTTTAACCAGTTTAACCATTAGTGAGACTTGGCTCCCTGTGTTGTTCTACATAAGCAATTTTATCCCTGCAGGACAAAGCAGAGAGACAGTAATCTGGGCTTTATCCGACATGAACACTGGCAGCCTATATAGGATGAAACAGTTAAGTCCTGGCTTCCAATTCATCTTGCAAGGAATATTTTTCTTCAGGAAGAGGAAAAATAGGAATTATGATTTGCAATACCTTCCTTCATAGAAAACTGAATAATGAAGGTAAAAAATGACAGGAGTTGTATTACCTAAGCTGTTATATGGCCTAGAAATAATAATTTCACTATAGACTCCTTTATCTTCCTCCCCTGAGTCCTTGAACAAAGGTGAAAGGTTGTAACAATTTTTTGCAGGGAGCCTGGGATTAGTAGTGACAATTTATTCATAAAATCTGTTCATTTTTTGATTTGGTTCTTTACCTGGATCCTATTTCAACTGATGGAACTATAGAATCAACTTAAAACAAGCTGATTCAGTTCTGCATTCAGAATTTAGGTAAATTCAATACCCCATCCCTATTATTACTGGTCCTATCTGCTAAATGTCATATACTAAAAAAAATAATTACCTGTATTCATGGTTGTGCTGCTTGTTATCAGAGAACAATAAGGTGCCTCATTTTGCAATAAGACTCCAGCAGCCATTGCAGTACCTGTAGAAACAAAATTTTAATAATAAGCATGGTTTTCTAGGTATGTGCATGTGTGTCCAGCCCTACAGATCAGATTCAAATGATCTGGCTTTTTAGTCAAATATATTTAAGCAGCTTGTAAGTATTTTAACTATTGACATGCCTTTTCTTTACATTTTAATTCTTAAAAATATTACATTACCTATTATACTAAATAATGTAAAAACCTTGATTGACCTTGTCAGAAAAATAAATGATAAACCAGATTAACAAATAAAATAAAATTAACATAGAAATGTCGCATGTCTGCAGAATAAAGAAAAAGAATGTTAATAGATCCAATTGAAGGAAGCCTCATCTTGTGGAATGGTTTTGATGGACATGCATATGACAGGATATGAAGGCACTGGTTTAATTATGAATGAAAAAATAAAATTAAAGTTTGAAAACATGAAAGACAGAATCCATGCATTAGTGGATTAGTGACCATTTACAGTCAGCAAATGATGATAATGTAAGAACTAAAGATGAGTTTTAGAGTAAATGGTAATGCTTTGATAAATCTAATTCAGAGGAAACAATTATTCTGCTAGAAGATATGAACGCAGTACTAAAAAAATATATGTGTTAAAACAAGGAGAGAAAAAGTGAAGAATGAATGGATACTGAATGAAAAGGAAATGAATATAAAAATGGGTTTCCGGGAGAAGACTAGGGAAACAAAAACTTCTCTGCAAAAGTGGACAGCAGCAGAGAATTAAGAACAAGTCTGCAGACCAGCTCTTTGGAATCTCTCAGGACAAGGAGAGGGCGGGAAATCAGCCACATGTGTTCTGGATGCAAATCATAATCACCTGATGATGGGTTCTGCAACCATTGTAAGTTCAAGTCAGTTGCCAAGCACCCAAATGGCGATCCCATGAGCATGGGTGTGCTAGGGCAGCTGGAACTTCCTGAACTGGTTGTAACCGCCACTTGTTCAGCACTGTCATAACTTTGAATGTTCACTGAACAAACAGCATTAACCAATGACTTCTAAGCTATTAGAAACTTTCAGAACAATAACTTTGAAAATGTTTATTCAATCCTGAACAACAAATTACTTATTTTTATCCCACCTTTATTATTTTTATAAACAACTCAAGACAGCATATACACATAATAATCCTTCCTCCTCCTCATTTTCCCCACAACAATCCAGTGAGGAGAGTTGGGTTGAGAGAAAGTGACTAGCCCAAAGTCATCCAGGTGGCTTTTATGTCTAAGGCAGGGGTAAGCAACCTTGGCTCTTTTATGACTCGTGGACTTCAACTCCCAGAATTCTGGAAGTTGAAGTCCACG
>JANHFS010001459.1:64444-83330 GCA_032467975.1 Trimeresurus albolabris
TGAAATCCCCCAAGACCATAAGTCTGGGGGTCCCAACCGCCACCCCGGCTATCACGTCAGCCAGCTCAGGCAGGGCTACTACGTTACTAATTTAACAACTGCCGTGATTCACTTAATAACTGTGGCAAAAAAAAAATCCTAAAATGGGGAAGACCTCACTTAACTGTCTTGCTTAGGAACATAAATTTTGGGCTCGGTTGTGGTCCTAAGTTGAGGACCACCTGTATACGTTATTGTTATTTCGTGCTGTTGTGAGGATGTAGTTGGGTCTTGTAGCTGTATATAACCGAACTATCCCTGACATTGAAGGAAATATGTAATTCCTTATTGATCTTCCTATAAAATAATTAAATCTAAAGGATTGTTTACTCTTAAGGCTAGCTATGTTTACAGTAATGTTTGTTTTTATGATTTCAGTGCCATGACATATTTTCCAGGGGCTATTGTTTTTGTTGGTTATGTTCTTTTGAACTATAACTGTATTTTTTGTGCTCTTAAATTAAAAAAAATGTTATAAAAACTTTCAGGTAAACCTTGCACCTTCCATCTCCTCATCTGGTGAGCACCTACAACTTTCCTCTCATGGTAGTGTTGTGGGCTCCTCACTACACAATGACTCCTACTTGATGGCTCAAGAGAACAGTAGCCCTTCTAGTGGGCTAGGAATTGTTCTCCAGTCGATCACGCCTCAGATTAATGGGAAGCCTGCAAGCGATGAATTTGAATTACTGATCAGAAATATGGCACAGGTAAATTTTATTTGAATTAAATCTCGGTTAAATGATTGGGAATATCTAATTGATTTTTTTCAAAGACTTTCATTTCCTCTCTTGGGTTAACAACAATTTTCTCTATTATTAAATATGAAACTCAAGTTCTCTTCGTATGTGATTAAAATCAGGGGTAGTGTTTCCATCTGTCACCCTATAGGGGAGATGGGTGGCATAACATTTAAGAAATAAATAAAATTAAATAAAATCTGCAGAGGCAGCAGGGTTGAGTGGGTTGACATTATCTTCTCCTGTCATCTTCCATCCATAGAAGATATCCATTTATAGTCAATAATTTCCTATACCCATATAGGATTTCCAAACAATGATCCTGGTTCTTTTTTAACCGTAGCGCTTTGTCAAAGACACGTTTTAATGTCTATCCTGGATGTATGTTGCTTGATTGTTTTCTTCATTAATATACAAATATTAAGTGAACCTTTTGGAATCAGAGTGTTTTTGAGTTTGTTTCAAAGTGGCTTTTCCCCATTGTTTTTGCTACCAGGGTCGACCTGTTGAGACGATAGAACTTGTAAAATCTCCAAGTGGTGGTCTTGGTTTTAGCGTAGTTGGCCTGAAGAGTGAATATAGAGGTGAACTTGGTATATTTGTGCAGGAGATTCAAGATGGAAGCGTGGCACAAAGGTAAGCTGTAAGTCTGTAAGCTATACAATGAAAGAGATGTATAAATGGCAGCTTTCAGCTGGATTGTAAACATAAATAGTGTTTAAATTTTGAAATGTATGCTTTAAATAATTATTTTTATGAAATGTACAAATTGATAAATGTGTTTGGTTTGAGCTCGAAGGACAACGTCTCCCTAGAATGTTCCACAAAACATTTTGAGTTGCATACATTTTAACTAAACAAATCTTGAACCAGTTTGTTATTAAAAAAAAAAAAGCCTCAATACACTTTTGTGGGTTTCAGCCATAGGAAATAATTCTTTTCTTTTTTTAATCCAAGGTTCACAAGAATAGGTAGGACTCTGCTGAATGCCAGCAATGAGCCAACTTTGGGGAAGAATTTGGGGTGCGGGGGAGAGACTTTATTTATTTACTTTATTTATTTGAAGCATTTGTTTTATCCCTATCCGTATTGTCTTCCTTAAGTTTAAGTATATCTTGATTGAAAGAAATTTGATGAGAGGTTACTAGATTGGTATGGTCTCTCTCTTTCTCTCTTTAAATGCACAGTATGCAGTGCTGAGCATCAAATACTCAGCATGCCAACCAACTAAGGTATTCTTTTTGGTTTTTTGGATGCATTCATAATCAGAAATTCCATTAAAGCCAACATTGAAGCAACCAACCAATCAAACCAAAGCACTTTAGCATAATTGAAAATCTTCAGGGAAAAAGCTTGCAAAGGTTAGGTATACATGTACAAAGCAATAGCACTTAGACTTAAATACTGCTTCACGATGCTCTACAGCCCTCTCTAAATGATTTACAGAGTCAGCATATTGCCCCCAACAATCTGAGTCCTAATTTTACCCACCTCAGAAGGAGGGAAGGCTGAGTCAACCCTGAGCGGTCAGGATCAAACTCCTGGCAGTGAGCAGTGAGTTAGCCTGCAATACTACATTCTAACCACTGCATCACCACAGCTCTTCTACATTCATAACAGCTTTTCTACATTCTTTATGTGCTCTTCCATCCTGGTGAATTTAGAATTTTCAGAGTGCTTTTGAATACTCATTGCATTTAAACATATCATAAATCTCAAAATCGGCAGGACCCAGGAGCATGCACAAAGGGCACCCATAACCCCCGTCTTTCCCCTGTTCAGCAGGTCCAGTTTGGCCATGCATCATGGGATTAAGGGAGGTGATGTGCTTGTTTGTTTCCCTTCCCTCATTGCGTTGGTAAGCAGTTGGCTGTTGATATTCTCTAGGGTAGCCAACTCTCTTTTGGGAGATAAATGTAAGTTAATCCAGTCTGGATGCTATGCCTGTTTTGTGTAATATTCTGCTGAAAAAAAAATGCACAGATTTGCAAACATTTGACTTTCATTGCAGTATACAAACTCTATAAACAACAGATAACATAAATAAAAAAATTGAGTTGAAAGGAAGGCTTATTTCAATTTGTTTATGCTCAATATGTTTTATACAGATAAAATTTGACTTAAGTATTGCCAATCAGCCTTTCTCTGATCTAGTTCAGTTTTACTTAGAAGTCTGTTTAAAAAAATCTACATCGGGCTCAACGTTTAAATCATGCAAAAGTGCGTTTATTTTCACTGACAACTTTCTGTAATATCAACATTTTTATACACATTTTTCTGATACAGTATATGGGAAAAAAATTTTTTGGGTAGGAACTAACAAAAATATTGAGAAATGTTATCTGAATACTATAATATTGCATCTGAGTCTAAATTAAGTCGGTATGTTAAAAAAAATCTATATCACTAGTATATAGATTGACCTCTTTTACTAATTGTAACGTATTAGTACAGATGAGATCCATAGCTGGTTTTTTTCAGAGTACTTTGATAGAAATTTGAGAAAGTGTTACTACATGTGATTATATGAGGAAAAAAAATACTCTCCTTAGTTAAAGTGTGAGTCCATTTTGTAAAATGGCCTTTGTAATTAGGATCCTTTTCTGGTTGTTGTTGTTGTTTAATAGTTTCCCCTCCCCCATTTATGAATACGTTTGGTAAGTAAACTGTGGGTTGATAAATATTCAAATACTTTTCAGGGTGAATATAGCAAAACCCTTGGCGTTTTTACTCAGGAGGTTCACAGTCAAGAATAAAGTTCCCAGGCAATAGCAAACAAAGCTGAAAGCAACTGACAAATAATATACTTAGTTTCGGATTGTGGTGCAAGAAGGAGAAGATAGCTCTGGGGTGAAGCTGGGAGACAGGGTCTGTGGATCAGCTTCAAAGGAAGCTCTTCAAGAAGGGACCAGAAAAGATGCCTGTAGCAAAACTGCAAGGAAACTTTTTTTTCTAAAAACAAAAATGTGCATTGGGAGAAATAAAAAAACTGGATTAAAAAAAAACTACAGTACTTTGGAGAAGCTGTCAAATAACGATAGCAATACCAGTGACGATGCTTATTACAATTTTTGCTTTTTATTGGACCACAACAGGGATGGCAGATTGCAGGAAGCAGATCAAATTCTTGCTATTAATGGGCAAGCCCTTGATCAGACCATAACACATCAACAGGCTATCGGCATCCTACAGAAAGCCAAAGATAGTGTCCAGCTAGTTGTGGCAAGGGGCTCTTTGCCTCAGCTCATCAGCCCTGTAATTTCTCGATCTCCGTCAGCTGCTAGTACAATTTCAGCCAATTCAAATCCCGTGAGTAGACATTGAAAACAAGTTTGTCTTTTTTTTCTTGTGGCTTAGGTTGGTGGTGCAGGTCTCTGCAACATGTTGCTGAAGGTTAGCCATTGTGTAAAGTTGCAATTCCATAGAAAGCTTCTTACGCTCACAATTCTGTTTTCAGTGTATAGAAAAGAGTGCAGGAAATAGCTCAAACAGTTTTAATGTACGCTATAACTTATGCTTCAGCTACCAAAAAATAAATCCAATTTGGTGGTGATGCACATGAGACTGTATCATGTACATAAGGCATTCTGTATGGTATAAATGTCTCTCCCATCAATTCTTAGCACATTATAAACCTGTGGACTTAATTGCCAATAATGGCTTTAAAAGCAAATTGGGTGACAGGACTATTAGTCTCGAGTACTCATTGGTTCCTCTGGCTCAGGAATTCTGGGAGTTGAAGTCCACGAGTCGTAAAAGAGCCAAGGTTGCCTACCCCTGCTCTAGTCAAACCAGAGCTTACCTCTGAAACACATTTTCAGGGGAACAATGATGGGAAAATGATATACTTTTATCTTCTACCTGTGAGCATCTGAGAGGCATCTGGTTGGCCATTGTGTGAGCAAAATGTTGGATTAAGAGAGTCCTCGGCTTAAGTCCGCAAAGCTGTTTTTAATATACTTACGTCCTAAATGATAAGCAGTGTTTTTTGATGAAAGCTGGATAATAAGGAAGGGCCTTCATGATGCAGATTGAGGAGGGGTGAGGGAAGACAAAAACAGTGATGAGCACCTCAGTCTGATGCCCATTGAGAAGAGTTAAGCCAAACCCTTCCTGTGTATCAGATTTACCATTTTATGCATAGTATGGAATCACCACACTTTATATGAGTTGAATAGAAATGGGTTGCGCTTAGTCAGTGCACCTGAATGAATGAATTCCTGGGGAAAGCAAGCATAAGATTTTTATCTTTCATGCCCAAAATAATTTATTCACTAAGATGTTAAACACTGTAATTTGCCAGTAAAACCACTCAAAATATAGAACACAAAAAGGTCCTTTTGATGATTCATGAACATTGTTTGGAATAGCTATATAAAAGAATACTGTATATGGGGAAAATATAAACCTGATGGAATAGCTTTAGAGGTTGCTTTAAAAACTGAAACTAATGGTAAGATTTGTCTTAAAGGTACATTGGCAGCATGTGGAGACCATTGAGTTGGTGAACGATGGATCCGGCCTGGGATTTGGAATAGTAGGAGGAAAATCAACTGGAGTGATAGTTAAAACCATCCTTCCAGGCGGAGTAGCTGATCGGGTACATAATATATTCTTCTTTAACAGAGTTACTGCATGATAAGTACTCATTACCATTTAATAAATACCTTTATTTCCTTGAAATAGAAAGAATGGAATGCTAATATTCAGCGAGGGAAAACATCTTGAATGTTATCTTTTGCCAACAAATGATCCCCATAGCCATGGCTTGAAACCCCAGCCAAATTTATAATGCTAAGCTTTGCTTCTCAACCGCTATCAGTAATGAGTATAATTTTTCTATGGAAATAGGAAGCTGGTTTTGTCTTGAGAATGAGAACCACAGAAAAGCAGGTAGTGGAGTTCCTTTATGGAGAACTTCTTTTATCCCTGTATTTGAGATATTTTTGAACACAATCCTTACCCTGGGCGAGGCAGATGTGACAGCAGAGCTTAAACTACACACATTCGCCCTTCACACATGGAAAACAGTCCCCTTTTCTTCCAGCTTTGCTATCTCCACCTTGTTTTCTTCCTCCTCTGTGATTCTGTTTAAAGGAGAGGTATATATGAGAATAATATAGATGTGGATAAGCAGATAGGAGATAAATCCATTTTCTAAATAGGGATGTTTACAAGCAATTTTAGACAGTAATTTTTGATTGAATAATTAGATTGTCATGCTAGGGGTGTCCTACCCTTGCCCCTCCCTTTTTTGGCTATGGTTTCTGGGCAGAATGATTATGCATATACACATGAGTTGTATGAACAGATTTATTGACAAGGGATGGAATTGATTTGGTTGGTTTCAGGTAAATTTGATAACCCTAGGCTGTTAAGGTGGGAATGAGGGATTTTGTACAGGGCATTTTTATGTTTTCAGTATTTTTCTGTCCATTCTTCATTTTGGGGGGAAAACTATGCTAAATTTAGGTGTGTCTTTTGAGTAGGTATGATAATAAACAAGAATAAAAACAATAAATGATGCATAACTTTTGAACATAAGCAATGCTAAACATATTAGTTAGAACTATAAAACATTTTGACACATTTATTGATGTAAAATATATTGATTTTTTTATCAAGGGTCACATAAACAGCATATGATAAAAGGTTAAAGTAATGCTGTCTATTAAAGCGGTATGAAAAGCAAAAAAAAAAAATACTCCAAAACTAAAACAGGCTATAAGTAAAACTCTTGCATTTTTCTAAGACACCTCTGTGTATAGTGTTTTAAACAATTGAATATTTGCTTGTCTAGCATGGTAGATTGTGCAGTGGAGACCATATTTTGAAAATTGGTGATACAGACTTGACCGGAATCAGCGGTGAGCAGGTGGCACAAGTCCTGAGGCAGTGTGGAAACCGAGTCAAGTTGGTGATAGCCAGAGGTCTAATTGAGGAGGCCACTCCATCAACAGCAGCTCCTTGTCCACCAGTGGAAACATGTATGATGGAGAACAAGGTAATAACAACGTGTAACTGATGTTAAAGAAGTAGGACTGGCAGTAGACAGAGGTTCATAACACTTATTCATAGTCAGACTGCCTGCCTGTCTGCCTGCCTGCAAATCATTGCTAATGTGCTAATTTCAATGTGCCACTTGAATAGCGCTCTAATAGCAGCTTAACTGTGTCATAGCATTTCTTCTTTGCTCTGCCGCAGCCCTTTGAGTTCATCTGGATTACTCTTCTTCCACTTTCCTCCTTCTCCCTAGCATCCACCGCTGGGCACCTCTCTGTGCCAGCCAGTGCCCAGCTGTAGCTCTTCACCTAAGTCAATTGCCACAACTTGCTAGTTAGGTGGCAGCTACCCAGCTGCCCTCTTTATTTCATATAGTGTTCTTTGTTTGGGCTGGTGTTTTATTTTCTTCGCTGTGTTCTGCTGCTGCCTGAAAAGGAATCTCGTTGCAAGTAACCTCGTTTACCAAAAACCTCCTGTGCTCTTTATTATTTATTTAATCACATTTGTATAGCCCCCCCCAAAGGAATCTTGTTGCAAGTAACCTCGTTTACCAAAAATCTCCTGTGTGTTCTTTATTATTTATTTAATCACCCCCATCTCACCCAGTGACTCTTCCCTTCCAACATTTTGAAAATATGCCAAGGATGAATGTGTGGCTGAAGGGAGTTTGGCATTGATTTTAATGGGCCTGCTTTCAAGTCCAAGCTATGCCTTGGACTAACTCCACACTCAAGGAGCAGATCCTGAAAACACATGGTTTTTCTGGATTCCCCGGGCAAGGGCAATGTTAAATATGTTCCTATTTTTCCATTTCGACAGTGGTCTAGAGTTGGACCCTTACTGGCTAAACGGATGTACAAAATAAAAGCTAAAGTAGGGAGTTGCTGTGTGAAAACACAGATCAGGAGGTGCAAGTGCCAACATATTTCTGTATCAACTGAAGCAAGTTTTAGTGTCTTAAGAACGTAAACACAGTTCATCAGGACGCTTCACCTAACTGGATTATATTCAGCAGAATGAAGTGCTTGAAAGAGTGACAGCGAAGTAAAGGAGATAAGGTAAAAATTATACTTCTGCAGAAATATGTGTTCATGTCTTTCTGTCAGAAGCATAATTTATACCTCTTTATTTTATTTTACAGCCTTTTCACTGCAGAGTTCAGGAAGAATGGATTTGAATAATTGAATCATTCCATCCAATTAACTATGTCCTTTCTGGAAACTAGTTTGAATATATGCGTTTCTTTCCCAAATTGCTGTGTTAGTAGATAAAAGTGAAATGTAATATTTTACTGTCTTTTCATGGGATGCATTTATTTGGCAATTACCCATTTTAACATAATTTTCCATTTTTTAAAATTTTGATCTTTACTTTGTTTTACAATTTTCTAGAAATGATTCTGTAAATCTCAAGCATAACATCTCCCCAAACCTCAAAAATCACAAAAACCTGGATTTCCAAACTTGATACCTAGTCACACAGAAAAGTACCTTAAGAAAAATCCCCTGAGGACCTCTTATCATAACAAATAAGGTTAACTCTATTAAAGGTTCACTAATTATATCGGAGTGTATGAAGCCAACATCTGAGTCACATTCTGGCAAGAAGTACTGTGTGTTATGTTTAGAATTAAGTGTTAAAATATTAGGGCTTAGGTGAGAAATAGAATAAGTTGTTTTTGTTCCCCGTAAGAACTTCTTTCATGGAGAATAAATACATGTCTTTTTCTTTAAGAAATTGGAAGATACACCAATTGAAAATGTTGAAGATGGGAACACATTTGATGTGGAGCTTACAAAAAATTCTCAAGGGTTGGGAATAACAATTGCTGGCTACATTGGGGATAAAACATCAGGTATGGTTAGAATTAATTCTGCTTGAAAAATTAACTATTTTTTTTCTAACACCAAAGTCCATTTGCTTTTGGTTGAGTCAGTCCAGATGTTTAAAAGTACCACACACAATATGTAAAGTAATTGCTTTGCAAGAAAAATGTTATATATGAATTTCATTTCAAAATATGTTTTATTTTACAATAGATTTATAATCTGGAATAGTTTGAAATAATTAAAGGCATTCATTGAATGCAACATATTTTCTTTCATTGGATTCAGAACTTGATGTTAGAATTGTTTAAATGTGCTTCATTTGGAAGTCAAACTTCTACTTTAGTTAATAGTCTTAGGCTTATTATATTTACAGCATAGTCATGTGCGCTCTAATTGAAACAAAGATACATGCATCAGTTTAAAATCTAGCAGCAATTGGCTTATATATAAACCTGTATGCTAAAATGTAATTTTATCTCTTAGAGTATATATATTGGGTTAGGGCAGAGGTGAGGAACTATGGCCTCTTTATGACTTGTGGACTTCAACTTCCAGAATTCCTCAGCAATTCTATGTGGCTCAGGAATTCTGGGAGTTGAAGTCCACAAGTCATAAAAGAACCATAGTTCCCCATCCTTGGGTTAGAGCAGACATGTCAAACTCGCGACGTCACGTGACATATCAGAGCTTTTTTCCCATTGCCGGCAATGGGGTGGGCGCGGTTTGCTGGTGATGCGTCCGGTCTATGGGCCGGCAGTTTGACATCCCTGGGTTAGAGCAAGATAACTTCAATAATACTATGTTGTAATATTTCTTCTTAAGTACTTAGAAGTCATAAAGACTATTGTAGTCAGATCTTGATATGCTGTGTTTAAGTTTATGGATTCAAGTCATAACAGTTTTACACATACATGACTCAGACATACCTTTAATTACTTCAATTTTACTTTTAAATCACAGAACCTTCTGGTATTTTTGTAAAAAGTATCACAAAAGACAGTGCAGTTGAGCATGATGGTAGAATCCATATTGGAGATCAAATTATTGCTGTAAGTAACTTTGGAGGAGTTCTGTTATTCCTTTTTTCCTTCTATTATTTACACTTTATTCTTGATGGATTGAAAGCAAACAACTCGTGAGGACTGTCCCAGAGTTCTTAAAAGATCTCACAAGTGAAATCTCTAAGTGAAATTGCTTAGTCTGAATTCTGTACAGGAAGATCACAACCTGTGAAACATAATGCCTAACTCTTTAAAAATTATTTCAGGAAATTATAGATTGCTTAGCTTAAAATGTTACAGGTACCATATTAATAATAGGTAAAACGTATGGAAAATATTAAAATAAAATTACTAAGATTATAAAACAGGTGGGCATATTATTTTTTTACAACCAAAGCTTTGTTACAAAACAAAGCTGTTTGTTTTATATAGTTATTTATTTTGATTCTGAGGGTTAGTAGTCATTAGACTGTCATAAAGAAAAGGCCATTTCTAACCCTATGTTTCGACCACAAAATCTTTATGGGATCCTGGATGAGAGAAAAATGTGGAGGATTCTCTCAAAGAGGTCTTTAAGAAAATGTAATAGTCATGGGGTTAGGTAAGGACCTACCTCATGTAAGCCACCCAAGAAAGCAGAACTTTTGAAGCAGGCATTGTCTCAAAAGGAACTTCTATTAGGGGCTAGTAATAGCAGGCGAGGTCTGAGGAAAACCCCCGCGAAAGCAGTATATATTAAAAGCAATATTCAATACTCCTCCCTCCAGGGTCCCAGCGTTCATTTGAATTCCAGCCAATCCATAGGTGGCATAATGTTTGGTAATTGGCTTCTTAGGTGCTGCTCTTCAAGGTCTCTCTTGCTTTTGTTTACTTCTGGCTCCAAGCCCATACATAAGAGTGATCTATTCCTTCTGGGGGAAGGGCATAGTAGCATGATGGTGCAAAGCATCCCCAAGATATCCCCCCTCCCAACAATGGCACACCCCAAAGAAGGTTTATAAACTCGGGAATAAGCATAGGAAAACAATATATTTCTTTGGGGAGCTGACAGGTTAGGAGAGATGTTCTTTGACTTGGTTACTGATGAAAGCATAAATAGGATCAATGATCTGCTTTCCACAGTTGAGGAACATAAATAATGATTTACCTGAAGGTTCTATGTGGATAGCATGGCTTGTAAACTGAATCTTAAATCATTTAATGGATGAACAGCAAAAATAACAGTAGTCTAGTTAAACTTTCCTGACCAATTCCCATCGGCCTACACAGGTATTCCTCTATTTAGAATCACAATAATAAGTAATAAGTGAGTTACAAGTGGTACTTAAACTTAACAACCATCATATCTTTCCCAATTTACATGATTAAAGTGCAACTCACTTAACTGCCTTGCTTAACACGGAAATTCTGGTCCCCGCTGTGGTCGTAAGTTGGGGACTACCGGTATAGAGAACAGATTTTTTTAAATTTTTGAATGCATTATTTTAAGTTTACTGAAATTGAATTTTATAAAGCTCCATCATATTATTCAGACATTCTCTTCAAACTCTATGCTGTCTACTTTTAGATAGGATTCTTATATTCAAGATCACAACAAACCCCAAATCAAATTACAGCAAGACATTTTGCAAATGTGATTTGCCTCATTTGGAATAAAACTGTTTTTCTAGTCTCAACAGATCTATGGTGACTAGTCAGAAATGGACATATGTTTAATCCATAGGTGGATGGAACCAATCTTCAAGGTTTTACCAACCAGCAAGCAGTGGAGGTTTTGCGACATACTGGCCATACAGTCTGTCTGACTTTGGTCCGAAGAGGAGGCCTGAAACAGGAAAACCACGCTCAATCCCATAATGACTTCAGTGATGCTGTTGAAAAGGATTCAATTTTCCAAACGATGGATATTGGCACAAATACAGGCAATTAAGATTATCTTTGCTTCACATTCCTTGAATTTTATTTTCTATTCTCCAGAGGTTAAATCAAAGTGGCTTAAATTCGTCCTCACAATCCACTTTTTAGACTCAGTTGGGGAATAAAAAAGCATACTCAGAAGGACGAACAAAAGAGTCTTGTGGATTTTTCTTTCATGAATAACAAATAAATAATCTTTAAATAATATTGTTTCCATGATTTATGTTTTATGGTAGAACTAAAAAAAATATTAAAATACAAAAAACAAAATAAAAATAAAAGTGAACGAAGGAATTTAAGTCTTAGAGAGTTAATTCCATGGTGCTCATTATTTCTCTCTATTTTGACCCCTAAAATCTGTGGTTCAACTTTTCCAATTCAGGCCTCTGTAGAATCACCCATGTATGTGACATCAGTTAGATTTTCCCCATTTGGATTGGCCATGTTTTCCTCCTTTCGGATCATATAGAAGATAATGACTTCATGTTGCCAATTTTATTTTTATTTTTAGCGTTTTAACTGTTTGCTTACACACATCCACACTAACCTAGTTTTTATTTATTTATATTTACTCATTTGTTAATATCCCACCTTTATTATCGATACAAATAACCTAAGGCAGCAAACCTATCCAACATATCTTCCTCCTCCTGTTTTCCCCACAATAACAACCACTTTGTTAGGTAGGTTGGCCCAAAGTCACCTTACTGGCTTTCACGGCTAAGGTAGGACTTGGACTCTCACAGAGAACTTTGCTTTCTAGCATGGAGCCTTAACTGCTAGACTAAATTTAATTTAATCTGGTAAGAAACTAGGAGTCTTTAACAGTGGTGAAACAGGAAAAGGGGGTTTAACTGTATTATCACAGAAAATGGCATGTTTGGGGCTTCTCAGAATATTCTTTTTTTTCCTCATAGAAAGCTGCAAAAGGGAGCAGGATTCTCCATTAATGTCATGCAGCCCCAGTGAGGTTCATTTTGAAGAAGATATTAATATACAACAAACAGGTTATAAATAATATTTTTTCTGCTTCATAAATATGCTCGGCCTTCCTAGTTTTTGCCTTTCCTTGCTTGGCAGAGTTGATTCTGGCTTTTGAAAATGTATATTTGAAATTCTTCATGTTGGAAGAATAATGCAATGATGCACCTCTGTTTAGTTGCATTTCTGTACATTGTCCACAGAGTTTTAGCTAAGTAAACACAAATAATTATTTTTATAGCCTTTCCTTTGAATTTTTTAACCTCTAAGTATCTTTTCCATACGTTATCAAAACCTGTGGATAAGATATTTAGAAATTAAAAGATTCAAAGAAAAGGCTATAAAATAGTTATTTGTGTTTGCTTGGCTAAACTCTGTGGACAATGTACATAAATGTACATGATGTTGATTTCTTGTATGCATGCAGCTTCATATACTGTATCAAGTGTTATAATTATGACGCTTAATTTTCAACATAAAATGGCAGCAGCTAAAAAGAGTACTTATTAATGATGATATTAAAAGTAATGATCATTAGATGACAAAACATACTGCTGAAGATATTTCATGGTTGTTTGTTTACAATGAAAAGCCTTAAGGATAATACTGGGCAAACAGCAGTTTTAATTTACTAGGAAATATAGTGTAGCATAAAATAGAATTCATAACTGAAGTTAACCATATATACACACACAATTCTTATATCTGTGGTTTATCGCATTTGTTTATATCTTATTTTTAAATAAGCATTGTTTGTGATAGGCATAGCTGATTGTAGCTCATCAAGCCATGCTAAAGAGATACTATTCAAATTCATGTTTCCACCTACTTTGGATTTTAAAGCATGTGAATGTTTTGAGGATATCATAAGCACTTGCTGGGTCACTGTACATATCTGACAGGCTCCAGTTATTGTAGTAAGAGATAAACCGGAACAGATTTAAAATGGTAAATTATTACACTCACAATATGTTTCTTTCTCAAATTTTTAAATAAATGTATAAATCTGTTAAGTGATTCCAGAAAATGTGTTCTTCCACTGCCCTCTAGAGACCATGTTTCAGTAGGAGCCTTTGAAAAGGAGGTCATAGTTTCAAAGCAAAAACAAAAACTTAACTATAGAGAACATTTCTTGAGCTCTTAAATATTAAACAATATAATTATTTGTATATATAAACTTTGAGATATAAGCAAATTAATATCAAAATCAATTTACAATGCTAAATGTTCCCATCTGAGAATAAGTTTCTTTTAACTTGATGTGACTTAACCTCTGAATAAATATGAAAGGAATATTGTATACTGAAAATTTTTTGCAATTGATTTTAATAAATCTGAATACATCATATTACTTACTTGGATAGAACTATGAAATGGTAGCTGTAGTTTTACAAGTTAAAAAAAAAAGACCTTCAATTATTTTTCAGAATTGGGAAACAACCACTCATAAGCTTAGCAATGCTTTCTGCATTATCTTTTGAATTTTTAGTTCTTATTTTTATTGTTAATGTTTCATTCACGAAAAGCTGTTTTGCTTACATTTGTAGAGTGCAGGGGTTTAAGACAGTGATGATGAATAAACAGCACGAGCATTTCAGAGAACAGTTGTGCCAAGGAAAGGCAGAACGTGCCTGCAATTTCTGCATTCACAGAAAGGAGAAGGTGCAGCAGAGTGTAGCCAGACAGAGATCCAGTTATTTGGGAAGCTAGACTAGGACAATTAGAATCCTTTGGAAGAAAGATAAAAGGAAACTCTTGAGTAATACAAGCCTAAATTGAATAATTTGAGTCTTACGCTGATTTAATTTCAAATATACTGGACAATGTTCACAGTTTATTAAGGTATATGTGATAAAAATTGGCTAGAAAAATCAGTTTAAAAATGAACTGTTCTTTTTGTGACTTAACCCAAGTGAATTCATCTAGCTTTAAAAGGATTTTAAAAACCCAAACGTAGGTTGTAACTCCTTTTTTTTCCTTTTTCCATTTTTAGATACTTAAAATGCTGTGTATTGAAAAGTATTTTCTTTCTCATTTTAAATAAATCAGATGCCCATTTACAAATTCTAATGCAATTCATTTTCTAGCTAAAGATAAGAATGTCATAGTTTTGCTTAGGATAATTGTCACATCTTGCAGACATTCAGCTAACATCCCTAGAAGAAGAAGTGTTGCTGAACAAATGGCAGAAGATTTTGGGGAAAAATTATGAAGTTGTGGTAGGTTGACTCACTGCTTGCTGTTTAAAAAAAAAGAAACGCTTTATCTCTGTTCTTCCTTTGGAGGGGCGTTGTTTTTTAAAGTCTAAAAATGTTGTAAAACAAAACTTTTATATAATCTTAGGAAGTCAGAAAATGAATCCTAAATTTGATCAAATAGTTTATCAAATATTGCTTCTTAGGGAGTTTTCACTAATTTAATCAGTAAGTATTGACAGCTTTTTTTTTTTTTGCATTTGTTTAGTAACTTTTGGAGTCCATTATATATTTTGATTCTCCTTGTTGTCAACAGTGCATAGTTTCATTTCTTGGGGTAACATTTTTGCTTGATGACATCTCTCAAATGTGGGTAGAGCTACAGTTGAGTTCTGAAATCTACATTTGGAAAGCAAAACAATGTAGCTTGTTAGGAAATCTACCCACTTTCAACATACAACATTTAGTTTAATCCTTAGGAAGATTTCTTACACATAGCTGATATTCCGAATAAAAGACTTCTCTCGTTTGATCTCACACTCATCTACCAGAAATAAATGCCACTAATTTTAATGTTGGCCTTCTTTCAGATTCAGGTAAGTAATACAAAATTTAACAATTAGGGCCTATATTTTCTCGTATTGCTGCTATTGACCCCTAGTGTCATTGCTGAATGGTCTTGATTTTTTTAAAGGAAACCTGTTTGCCCTACTTTTACTGGCATTTAAACATATTGTTTGGATTTTCTCTTTTGTATCTGGTTTGTTTTTCTTCCCTCTTACGATTTATGATAATAATTGCTGATCTTCTATTTTCATTATTTGTTTTTAAATTGATTGCGAACTGACTCTTTTATTCTTTTAAAGTGAGGTTTATGTGAAGCATCTTGGTAACCCTTTAGTGTACAGGCCTTAAAATGTGTTTTTATGCAATAAAAGCTGTTTTCCTAGCTAACACTTTACTTCTCATTGAGAATCTAGCCAGCCTTCTTTTTAGCACATTTTAGAACGTATAAGCAACTACTTTTGTGTGCAATAGTCCAAGGATGTAACAAGGATGTGGAACTTTTGAATAGAATTCTGCAGCAGAGTCATAGATGTAGTTCCTATTCTTTGACTGTTCCCCACCTGGGGATTAGTAAACCATAGAGAATTCTGTTGCCAGGTGCATGTCCTGTTAACGTTTGACTTGTTTCAGAGGCAATGAGCATTGTCAGATACAGAATTCAGTTCTTTTTCTTCAAATTGGAAACATTGCTGTTTCCGAATACTGTATTTGCTAACTATTGTTCCACGGTGGTCACAAAAGCTGGTGTAATGAGAAGTGTGGAGCCTTTGATAGTTTCATTTGTTCCATTTATTTGTGACTCTCTGGCTACCTTTCATCTCTGGGACAGCTGTAGCTACCAGCATCTGTTACCCTTTGCAAATGGGAAAAAGGATGTTACAGCTGGATGCCCCTTTTCAGCTCACATTGTCATTCCATCTTGTTTTGATGTGAAAAATCAATGAACATGGATGTTGTTTGAAAGAAATGAGCCTGTAGCTTAAGAAGTAGAGCACCTGTAGCAAAACAGCTTTTAAATTTACTGGTCCTTTGTAAGGATCTTGGTGCAATTTTCTAAGCAACTGGTTTGTTGGTTACGAAGATTCTTATTTTTCTTTCTAGGTGGCGGATGTGAACAAGTTTAGTGAAAGCAGCGGACTGGGGATTAGCTTAGAAGCTACAGTGGGACATCATTTTATTCGATCTGTTTTGCCTGAAGGGCCAGTTGGACGTTGTGGCAAATTGAACAGTGGAGATGAATTACTAGAAGTACGAATTAATTTTTCTTATACCTCTGCTCTCTTAAAAGATATTCTGAGGGATTTTTTCACTTTTAATATTTTCTTAGCATGGAGTCCAGTCCAGTCCTTGACTTAACAGCAATAATTCGGAGCAGAATTTCCACTGATAAGCAAGACAGTGAGTGAGTTGCAGCCAATGTCGGTGTGGCTTTTAAGTGAACCAGTACAGTTGTTAAGTGAATCATGCAGTTGTTAAGCGAATCCGCCTTTCCCCATTGACTCTACTTGTCGGAAGGCAGCTGGGGACGTTGCAAATGGTGATCCCATGACCCCAGGACCTGCAACTATCATAATTACATGCCGATTGCCAACTCCCAAATTTTGATCATGTGGCCTTGGGGCTGCTGCAACAGTTGTAAGTGCAAGGACCAACCCTAAATCAGTTTTTTTCAGGGCCAGTGAAACATTGAATGGTCACTAAAAAAATTGTTGTAGGACAAAGACTACCTATATTCATATATTTGTGAAAGAAATAGATAGCCTGTATAAATTTACAATATGCTAGCATGTTCTAAGGTAGTGATTATATAAATACTCACTTTTAAAATCATTTTCTAAATGACAGTCAAAGTTATACCTATGGCCACAACTGAGCCCAAAGCTTCTGTTGCTAAGCAAGGAGGTTACTCAGCGATTTTTGCCTGATTTTATGACTTTTTTTTGCCAAGGCTTTAAGGCAAATCATTGCAGTTGTTGAGTGAATCATGTGGTCATTAAGTGAATCTGGCTTTTTGCCCATTAACTTGGCTTATCAGAAGCTGTCTAGGAAGGTTCACAAATGGTGATCATGTGATAAATACATGCCAGTTTGCCAAATGCCCAGATTTTGAGCACGTGACCATGGGGATATTGCAGCCGTCTCAAGTGTGAAAACCAGCCCTGGGGTCATTTTATTCTTTCAGCTCTGTTGTAATTTTGAATGTTCACTAAACGGATGGTTGTAAGTCCAGGACTCCCTGTATTATTTCTTCTAACTTTATCGGTCTCTGTGCAGGTAGTCTTCAACTTAACGACGGCAGTTGAGCCCAAAATGGCTGTTGCTAAGTGAAACATTTGTTAAGTGAGTTTTGCCCCATTTTACAACTTTTCTTGCCACAGTTGTTAAGCGAATCACAGCAGGTGGTGAGTTAGTAACATGGTTGTTAAGTGAAACTGGTTTCCCCCATTTGGTTTTGATTGTCAGAAGTTTGCAAAAAGTGATTGGGGACCGCGTGTAATGTGGAGAAACCAGGTGGTATCTTTTTTTTAATATGATAACTTTAGCTAATCCCATGTCCAGTGTGAAAATATATGTATTTCTTTCTCGCTCTCTGTCTTTTCCTTATTTCTGTAAATGTCCTTATTTTCATTGACAGGTAAATGGAGAATCTTTGCTTGGAGAGAATCACAAGGATGTGGTCAATATTCTAAAAGAGCTTCCAATCAATGTAAGGATGGTCTGTGGTCGTGCAGTTCCACCTGTGATTGAGACAGCATTGGATGAGACCCACATGTTAGAGCAGGTAATTCAACATGAAGATTCATACACTGAAGGAGAAACTTGATAAATCCCCCATTCTTCCTTGCAGTAGAGAATTCAAAGAAAAGATTTGAATACTACTGAAGTGGCTCCATTACTGTTAAACCTTCATTTATTAATTTAGTTTTATCTGTTTTATTATTTTTTTAAATGCTTTAATGATTTTAGATATTTATTGGTTTACTTTTGTTGTATGCCACCTAGAATCTCTTATTTGTGAGATTGGTGGCTATATAAATTAAACAAATAAATAAATATGGATTTAAGGTAATAAGATAAATAAAGTTTTTTTTTTCTCCAGTTGAGACAGTTTGATCAGATGGCTAGAACTGGGTTGAGGAAATCTAATTTAAAAGCCTTTTTTAAATTTTTCATGTAGTTTTGGTCAAGTTATTATGGTCATGTATGTTTAGACATCTCTACATAAAGTTTACACTCTTGGATGATAGAGCTTGTGGAGATTATTAAATCAACCTCTTTAAGGAAAAAAAACTGTTCACTATTACAGTTGACTGGAAATCTGTTATAGACTTTTTGCATGAAACATAAAACATAAAAATGTACTTATGATTTATGGTGTTTTTGATGATTAGAAAAAACCAAATATAGAGAAAGCTAAGGTTTTTATTTGTAATCGTGGAGTAAGAGAATTTTGTAAATGTGTTATATTTGCTGCAAAGGAAATTGGAAGCTTCTCTCTTTTTTTGCTTTTTCCTTTCTTTCTACATTTTTCCTTCCTTCCTTCCTTCCTTCCTTCCTTCCTTCCTTCCTTCCTTCCTTCCTTCCTTCCTTCCTACTACCTACCTACCTAACTA
>JANHFS010001459.1:173932-185791 GCA_032467975.1 Trimeresurus albolabris
TGATAGTGTGAATAAATGCACCATATTAATGTTATTGTATAAAAATAAAATTAATAAAAAATTTTCAAAAAAAAAAAGATAAAAGTTAGGATGGTAAAAAAAAATTGTAAAGGTAGATAAAAGAACTAAAATGAGCCTGCAGAAGACTCTCTCCCCCCCCCTCTTTGTCCTCCACAAGTGAATTAAGCTGATTCTATCTATCCATCTATCTAAAGCAGCTTTTCTCAAACTTGGCAACTTTAAAATAAGTGGACTTCAGTTCCCAAGATTCCAGAATCAATCTGCTGAGAGTTGAAGTCCACATATCTTCACCTTGTCAAGATTGAGAAATACTGGTCTAGAATCTAACTAGAATGAGTCAGAACAGCAAAGCAGAGATCCAAAGGATTGCCTCATGTTGTATTGCCAATCATTTTGATTAACAGGTAATGAAGCTCATAGGCCAGCTACTCCTGTCAATATTAGCCAAACCATCACAATATTCAACTCACTCCTCCTTCTTTTCCAATTATGGAAGGAAAGCTACAACAGTATTTCAGTTGCTACCAAAGTTAGAAGTCTCACAAAGATGCAGTGAATAGTAAATTTAATTCAAATCTCACTGAAGTACTTCATTTGGTTTAGCATCTCAAATCAAGAAGCGATTATTTGGGAGTAGTTTGACTGATTTCTCGTTGAACCAAATATTCAAAAGCTTTTGTATCTAATAATCAGATTGTTCTGCTTTCTCTAAATTATATTTTTTTCAAATAAAAGTGCATGCCATCCCCATATATATGTTTAGTTTGCTTAATAATGCTGCTCATAAGTTTGAATACCATTCACACTTTCTAATTCATTTATATTTCTATATTTATATTTCAATTTATTTATGAAATTTATATTTTATATTTTTCCCAACAAAATCAAATTGTTCTGCATTTGTTGTGGAGAAAAATAGATGTTACAAACAAAATGAAGGCTATTGACACTTCCTCTCTGTTTTTTGGATGTAAACCCCAGTTCCTCTGTTTGCCTAATCCTACCAGGGACACTCCAACATTTCCTTAACAATGGAGCTCTTCTGTCATTCCTGAAAGAACTATTCTGACTAATAATAGAAATAACCACAGGTATGTTAAGAAAGACAAAACTTTCCCAAAAATCAGATTCCTAGAATTTTCCTACAGCCTTCAACTTCTATACAACTCTTTGTTTTCTCATTATTCAGAGTTTCCCTTATCAATTTTATTATTATTATGATTTGGCACATAGAAAGCCAGATGTTCAGACTGGATTTAGCATTTTTGTCTATCCACTGAGTCCTTATCAAGGACTTGGGATAGACAAATGTGGATGTTTGATGGTGTTACAGACATCATTGCAGGCTGCAAGCTGTTTTAAGTAAAGCCACCTTTTGCAATTGACTGATGGCAAATTTGTCAATGCCAGTGGCATTCAAGTGGTGTTCCAATTGTTTTGGTATTGCACCCAAGGTGCATATTACTATTGATACTACCCTTGCTTGTCTTTGTCACAGTTGTATTTGTAGTAATCATCTTCATCCAGATTTTTAATGTTATTTTTGTGATTCCTTCCTATTTTTCAATGTTTGATGTTGAGTGTGGCATATTTGTCCAATCCAAACTCCATTGCAATATCTTGGCTACAGTATATATATGGACAGTGTTAAGCAGCAATTCTATTTCAAGTGGTGTTTCAAATCATCCATGTAAAGGAGGTGGGATAATTTGGCAGATTATTTTGATGTTTGATAGTCATGGCCTGAATTATTCAATATTGTTGACAGAGGAATCAGTGCATGACAAATAATAGTGGTAATAGTGAATCTCCTTGAAACATTCCTCTCTGAGGGGTCCTTGGTGCTCTCTGAGCTTGCTCGTTTCATTACCCAAACTAGGTAACTTCATCAGTGCTAGTAAGAACTGCAGCAACTGAAAGTTGTTGGTAAGCAAGCCTGGTGCTGTCCCTTTTGCTGGATCTTTCATTATCAGGTAAGTTTTCCTAGATGTTAGCCACTCTTCAATTTCACTTCCTTGTAGTATGTTAAACTTCTTGGCAATGAGTGGTTATAGACCAGTTAGATGTTTCAACTAAAAACCACACAGTTCATCTTCACCTGGTGCTGACCAATTCTTAATCTTCCTTGCTCTTTTCTCTACCATTTCCGCTATTATTAGTGGTTCTTTAATTTCAACTTCTTTTTTATTCTTATCCACCTCTTTTGACCAAGCTGCATCCTTGTATTTCTGTGGGTTATCCCATAACTGTGCCCAGTACTGCACTGTTTCTTCATTGACTGACCCACTGCAGTTTCTTCATTGTTGGATTGGTAGAAATGTTTCTGATCGAATTGAAATTAGAGATTCTGCCTATAATTTGCAATAAGAGCTTCATATTTGCTGATCTTTTGGGCTACAGCTGTTATTTGCTACTTTATTATTTCCAGTGCTTCCTTGATCTTCCTTATTTCTAAGTAGTATTTCTTGATTAGGTATTCTTTCATCTTTTTGTTCTTCAGCTTCTTTTCTTTCATCTGATTTTAACTTGCTGATCTTATGTTCCAGTCTAACCTTCCATTTTTGTGGTGCACTGTTTGGTTTTTTTGTTTGTTTATTTTGCATCTCAGGTATTCAGTTATAACTGCAGCTGTGCTGTACATCAGTTGGTAGACACTAATCTGGCAAGAATAGCCAACATCTCAGAAGACAAGCTCAGAATCCAAAAAGATCTTGACAGACTTCAAAAATGGGTCCTATCCAACAACATGAAATTTAATGTGGAGAAAAGCAAAGTTTTACATCTAGGCAGGAACAACTATAGGTACAAATACAGATTAGGTGAAACCTGATTCAAAAACAGTAGCTCTTAGAGGGATTTTGGAGTCCAAGTGGATAATCACATAAGTATGAGCCAGCAGTGTGCAGCAGCAGACAAAAAAGCTAATACAATTCTTGATGCCACAGTACTGGAATACTGTACTGTATTGAGAGGCTGTCACAAAGAAGAGGAGGTCAACTTATTTTCCAAAGCACCAGAAGGCAAGGCAAGAAACAATGTTTGGAAACTAATTAAGGAGAGAAGCAACCTGGAATTAAGGAGAAACTTCTTAACAGTAAGGACAATTAACCAATAGAATAGCTTGCCTTCAAAAGTTGTAGATGCTTCAACACTGGAGGTTTTTAAGAAAAGACTGGATAGCCACCTATCTGAAATGGTATAGGATCTCCTGCTTGAGCAATGGGTTGAACTAGACCTCCAAGGTCCCTTCCAACTCTATTCTGATTGATTGAATGATTTGTTTATTGTGGTGAGTTGATGCTTATACTTGATATTGCAATATTTGCATCTTTTAATGCTTGTGCTATTTGTTTCTTTGGAACAAGGTTCAATGCAGGCAGCCTTTTTCTGATATGTTTGTGCTGTTCTAGATGCTCAGTTATTCTTTGTTTTAATTCTTTTTCTTCCTTATTTAGATGGCTTTGTTCTTCCTGAACCAGAGGAAGGGTGCAAGGTTTCCAAATGAAAACAATTGTATCTCTGTTGGATCCCTCTACTGCCAACTCCCCCTGGAGTTGCCTCTACATTCTGAGTCACTTTTGGCAAGGCTTTGATTTCTTTGCCCTGGGTAAACCTTTGCAGTTCTTCCAATTCTGTTTCTGTGAATACTTTATTTCTTATTATAAATCAGGGTTGAACTGCTAACCTCTGTTCTATTGTTTCTGATTCTGGATGTTGTTTTTTCCAGAACTGATGCATTCATTTCAAATATCCTTGTTGGACTTGATTTCTTTGTTTCAATCACTGTATATTTGCAACTGGTAAACACCTTTTCTTCCAGTAGTTCTGTAGCTGCTGGCCCTGATTACTTAGCCAACAGTCCTGAGTCCTGTAGCCCATTTTTCACCAGATTTCTAGGAACTCCAACATCTAGCATGGACTGAGTAGATATGGCTTTCTGAAATTTATATCATTCCATTTTTTTTATGGGAGAGCTGTGACATAGCTCTCATCTTCCTCAGCGCACACAAGCTGCACAGCCTCACTGTAGTGCCTCACTGGGGGATTACTAAATTACTATTGTTGTTGTTGTTATTATTGTCATTGTTGCTGTTGTATTATAATTATAACTATAGATTTAACTTTCAATTTGATTCACAGTCTGGGACTGGTTAAAAACAGTTCAAGTCCTAACTAAGGACCTAAGATCTATTAAGGTAACATCTGACTATTGGCAGTTCCAAATAAGGTGGCTTTTTGCAAAGTCAAAATATTCAGGTCTAATAAGTTCAAAATTTCCATGTATCTAGGCAACTCTTTGGGTATTGTTCCAAGGGCTCCTATTACTATTGGTACAACTACTGATTTCTTCCTCCATAACAGCTCAACTTCCATTGGCAGATCGTGGTATTATTATTACTATTTTATTATTATTATTATTTCTGTTAATAGCTATACCACATTTGTATAATATCCAGTAGTACAAGTTTATCCCACCCAATCCCTAGGTCTTAAATTTTTCATTAAGTAGAATATGTGTTTCTTGCAACATAATGCTAGTTGGTGACACTTTTAACAGCTTAGTACAAATGTGTAATTCCATTCTTTTTTTAGATCTGAGTCATTTACATTCCAGTAACTAATTTTAACTGCCATTCCTTCATGTAGATAAAATGTTTCTCTAAATCAATTTCTTAGCATTACCGACATCTCACACTGTACAAAACTTAAAATTAGGAAACATAAAAAGAAGACTTTTAAATAATGAATATGAATCTAAAATTCAAAAAGTCAAACAAATAAACATAATGCCACAAAGGTGATTTAAAAATGCACAACCCTAACATTACAAAAGAAAAAAAATCTCTCAATTGTAAACTTCTAATTTTGTTTAAATTATTGTTTCCCTACTACCACCCAATGAAATAAAAACATCAAAGATAAAGTATGTATACCCACATAGTAGTGAAGACTGTTAAAGGAAAAAGAAAAGAATATTTATTCATTCATTCATGTACTCATTCACAATATATTATGGGCATTCTAGGAATCTGGAGAAGATTCCTATGAGACATTGCTACAGAATCCTACTGAAATTTGTCAATCAGTATTAGGTTTCTAGCTGGCAATACAAAATTCTGATATTCTGATGCTGCCACAAAACTTTGGAGCAGTATACATTCATTCATTTCAAAGATGTGAGTTACATTATTAAATGTGCTACCTCTTCATGCCAGTTTTGGAAAATATGTTTTGCATCACTGAATCTCCCATTAAATATCAGACTATGCTGATATGCTGCCAAGAAAAAAATCATTAAATGTAACGATATTGATTGGCATATAATTGTCCATTTAAAATTCAGTGTCCTATTATTGCTTTTTTCCAATAAAATAATTTATTGGGTGAATGTGTTTTTGATGTCCTATTGTACTATTGAGGTTTTACAATAAAAGAGAGGGAAGAGAGAGGAAGAGGGAACGGAAGGAAAAGAGAGGAGGGGAAGAACAAAAAGGAAGGAAGGAAGGAAGGAAGGAAGGAAGGAAGGAAGGAAGGAAGGAAGGAAGGAAGGAAGGAAGGAAAGAAGGGCAGCCAATCTGCCCTGGTATCTTAATACAGCATTCCCCAACCTTTTGGGCATCAGAGACTGGTTCCATGGAGAGAGTTTTTCCCCCAGACTGGAAGGGGCTTCGCTTGTTTGTGTGAACCAGTTGCTGGCATGCCACGGACCGGTTGCTGGTCCATGGACCGGGGGTTGGGGACCTCTGCCTTAATACTATTCCTTTGTTATATTTAAACATATCTGAAAGTTAAACTACAACATATCAGTAGCTTTGCAACCAAGCTTTTTTCTTCTTTTTTGCTGTTGCAAGAAATACAAGAAATTCAGTTCTCCAAATGAGTCACCATCAAGTGATTAGTTAAATTGGGTTATCATAAGACTAAAACCAAAATGAGTACAATTTAATTTCTTTACTTTGGAGAAGAACGTGGGTCACTCATGTTAAAAGAGTCCATTATGAAATCTTCCTTTGACTGCCTGGGAAATTATCAGCTGCTCTCAAATGTACTATTTCTAGCTAACTTAGAAGAAGGCCTTGCAACTTTGAATGAATCTGGAGGTTGTTGATTATTTGGATGGATTTCAATTGGGCTATGAATTGGGATGTATGACTAAAATTGTTTGGACTACCTTGGTAGATACTTACATGCTTACAAAGATCAGAATATTGCAGGCAGTGGTATTCCTGTGACATTTTACAGAAGCCAAGACTGGGCTTTGAAGATGTAGGATAGAAAGAGAATTGAAATTTTTGAAATTTGGTGTTGGAGAAGATTCCTGAGAAAACCATGGTCAGTCCCCAAAAAACAAGTGGATCATTGAAAAGATCAACCCAGAATATACATACTGTAGATCAATATATAAATAAACTGAGATTGAAAATCATGTTTTCAGAATTTATTATTTGGGTCCCAACAAGTCATAGTTGGTAAACATGATCAAATTTATCTTTTCCAAATTTTTGTTATATATTTGAAAGAATGCAAGAAAGGGGTATCATCGGTCAGAAAAAATAATAAAGTACCGATTCTGAAGTATGGGTTGATAAATAACTAATCTAAAGCTGATATATTCCAATGTCCCATTATCACCCTGTAGTATAATGAAATATTTCATATCCTTTATATAGTTAAAATCCACAGTATCTCCAGAGGGAAAAAATGGCACACTAAAAATGGCTCCGTAGTCCAACATTAAAGTCTATTTGAAATTTGCTTTTAAAAGACAAAGTTATTTTAGACATTCACACAATTTAGTTAGCTGTTCTTCCAAGGAGGGAATCAATCCTTCTAACAGTTAACATTTATAAATGCCAATTTAAGTAAAATTTAATACAAATAATTCAGGTTGCAATGGATCAGCAACTGTCAGAATTTGTTCTGTCCATTAGTGAATCATTTTCCGGTATCATTTGGTGTTACAATATTGCTACATGGGACAGAAGGATCCATCCTACTTGTTATGTTTCCAACATTTTAGGAATAAAAAATACAGTGATGTATCAACTAGAGCGATAATCAATATCTGATACCAATTGTGAATATCTTTGAAGAAAATTAATTAATTCTTCCATTGAAATTCCCACTATTGCATCTCTATAACTGTATTCATATTCCGATTCATCATAGAATTGTGTTTGGATTCTGAGTGATACTTCACTAGGAATTTATCTATTACGCCTAACAAATAATCCGTACATTTAGGAGATTTTCAAATTTGCTCAGATATCTTAGTATTCCCTCTTGTTTCTGTACTTTGTTTATTGCTGCTCTGGCTTATTTGATGATACTGAAACCAATTACGCGTGGAAGAGCATTGTGTAGTAGGAGACTCAAAAGATTTTATTTTTGTTTTATTGTCAATAAAGTCTTCTCATCTAAACTGAGATTATTGTCTCTCAACTGGATACATTTCTTGGATCCTCCATCTTCATAAAAAGGGACATTTAATTAGTCAAGTTTAAACACAACAGCAAGCCAAATCTAACTTTTAAAAAGCTTGATTAATCCTTCTTTTAAACAGAGTGATTGAAAGTCCCCCAACTGCAGGCATCCAAGTATGTGCTTACGTGTGAGAGAGCAATGTTAAAAAAATAATAATAAAAAAATGGGTATAAGCAGGTGACCAAAGTCTTTCTTTTTGGGTCATGCATGGGCAGGCTGGGCAAGTTTTTTACTGCCCATTTTTTAAATTTAATTTTATTTATTTGTTCAATGTATCTAAGCACCCATCACATGTGGGTGGGTGTGGCTCGCAACAATTTAAAAACAACATCAAGCACAATGAACAAAAAATGCAAATAAAACAGCAAGCATGCAAATGCTTACTAAAAACCATACTAAAAGTAAGCAACCTATTCAATGGCAGGGTACAATCCATTCTTTGCATTCAACACAGGCAGTCCTTGACTTACAACCACAATAGAGCCCAAAATTTCTGTTGTTAAGTGAGGCATTGATGAAGTAGGTTTTTCCCCAGTTTATGACCTTTCTTGCCACAGTTGTTAAGTGAATTGCTACAGCTGTTACATTAGTAACCCGGTTGTTAAGTGAATCTGGCTTCCCCGTGGACTTTGCTTGTCAAAAAGTCGTAAAAGATGATCACCTGACCTTGAGACAACGGTCATAAATTTGAACCAGTTGCCAAGCATCTGAATTTTGATCACATGACCCTGCTGCAAAGGTCGTAATGGTTATAAGTTACATTTTTCATTGTAACTTTGAACGGTCACTAAACGAACTGTTGTAATTCGAGGATTACCTATGTAGCCATTCGGCAAGCTTTACACTACAGCCCTTATTCCACGCTTTGGATTCTGACCCAAACTGATTGTATTTACAGCTAGTCCTTGACTTAGTATCTGTTCAAAGTCATGACAGACCCCCTGCCCAAAAAAATACCTATGGCCCAGATTTGAATATTCCAACTGCCAACTCCTCTCCGCCTCCTCCATGGTCATGTGACTGCATTTTGAGCACTCAGCAACCAGCCTGCATTTATAGCCATTTGTAGCATCCTGCAGTCACATGAGGGTAATTTACAACTTTTTTTTTTTTTGCTGGAAGCTGGCATTTGCTTCTGACAAAACCCATCCATTGCAAATAATGGGTTCACTTAATAAAATTGGATGTGGTCACATGATGCCCTACTTAGTGACGGGCAGAACTTAGATTGTAATTCTGGGTTCAATTACTGTCATAAGTTGAGGACTATCTATATTGTTGCAGATCAACCTGCAACACACCTTCTACCAACCCAATATCCTTTAAAAGTGCCAGGACTACATTCCCTGAATTCCACCGCCAATGTGCCCTGACCTTTTCAGCATATTAAGACACAACGTGTTCTAGGTTTTGTTTTATTCCACTGTAACCCTTAATCACGCAAAATAGTCAAAGTAATGGAACTGAACTATTGGCAAAGAAGAATACCTTAATACAAAAAAGGGAAGAAAGAATAATTAACCAGAGATGTTGACAGAGGGCCTGATAAATATAATCTGTGACTCACTTTGATTATATGATATTGATGTACCACACAATGCAAGCTTTGTGCACCATGTTACATTCTGAAAAAAAGCAGCTTCTACTCAGTTGAATTACCTCATCTTGTTCAAACTAAGCATACATACCTGGCAAAGTATCAAGACACACAGTGCTAACAAGACCGAGACTGTGAAATAGTCTGAATACGAACATACATATTGGGAGAAGAATATGTGTTGTGCAACGAAGTATTTATCTGATGGAGAAGGGAAAGAACATATTCTTCTTCAACTTAAAACTGGCTTAGTATATGCAAAGAGAATGAGGAAAAAAGAGAAAAGGAGAAAAAAAAATAGTTCAGATCAAGCTGAACATTTCGCAAGGTGGTAAAACATGCCATAAGCTCTACTTCTTACTTAACTGTTCTGCGTATCACAGTGTGAGCATAACAAAGATGAAGTTTGTATTGTGATTTCATGAAACTGTGGAAAGACTGGCTACCTGTTGGAATGCAAACCCTCTCCTGGCACCAGCATCGTCCCCAGTTGCCCATGATTTAGCTTATCCAAAACTTTTTATCCAGACTGGCAATGGATCTACCCTGTTCATCATCTCCCTATAGATATCCGTAACAGTTTGTTGTAGCAAAACTTCCTTTTCAGATGATTATTTATGGCAAATGAACAGAAGTGTCTGGAGAGGGCATCGCTAGAGGTTTCTGGATTCCGTGGCTAAAATTTGATGCGTTCACAACTGCATTTATAAATGCTCATAGACCAGTATTGAACACTAAGGTGACAGTGTCATAACTACATAAATGAACACTTCCTGGAGGGTTTTGCGGCCCTGAAAGGGTTAACCAAGTAAGGGCAATATAATCTTTCAGGGGCCACACCTTTGATTTAATAGGCATTTCAGTATGATTTAGAAATAGGTTAGATATTATTAGGTGTGAGGCTATCATGCCCAGTGAGGCAAGAGTTTCTGAGTGATTGGCATTTAGAGTTGAGAGAGGGGCTGCGTGGAGCAATATGTATGAGGTGAATCAATCTATAGGTCTGCCTGCATGGTGACAAGGGCATGGCTTTTAGTACACTGCCTGATCAGCAAAGGTCCATCTCTCAGTCACTCACCTAATAGGGCTCAATGGAGGAAAAGCTTTTTGACTGGAGTAGGATTAATTTGTGCTTTTATTTTACCCGTGACTTTAATAATCGTGGCTTGTAGGAGAGATATCCAGCCTTTTAGGTTGCGTTTGTGCAAATAGGTTCTTAAATTATGCTGCTGTTCTGCTGCTATAGAAGAGAGGCCCAGAAGGTTAAGTGGAGAGCTCATGGACTGTTCCCCTCCAGAGTCAGCCTGCCTGCACTTCTCCTCTATAATTATGGCTTCCACTGGACATGCACTGTTGCAGGTCAGGGTTCAGTTCAATCCTATTTCACTTCCCCACTAGGTATGGCTCAGAATGAGACTCTCGCATGGTGGCCAAGCTAGAGGAGAGGGGGTCCCTAGAATCAAATCAAGATGGTTTTCATAGCAACCATGGCATTCACTTAATGACCACATGGCTTAACAAGCACAAAGTTTACTTAACGATTGTGGCAAAAAAAGTTCATAAAATAGGGAACAGTCATGTGGTGATCCATTTAATGGCTGCAATGACCTAATTCTGGGCTCAATTATGTCATAAGTCGAGGAATACCTATACCGACAAATAGCTTGTGGATTATCACGGATCACAATCTTTCTTTTTCTTATACACATATGCAAAAAAAAGAGCATCTTATTTTTAAATTGAAATAAAATAAAACAGGCAACCAGCTCAAAAATTTAATTCTGCTGTAAGTTGTAGGAGAGTAAAAAGCAATTCAAAATTCTGTTTGAGATTCATGCCTAAGCATGTAGCAGAAGCACTTTAGATGATCACAGAGAAATTGTGCCTGCAGCTATGTTGGAGTTAATGCTTAAAAGAAAAGGAAAAAAATAGATTTGGTGGATCAGTGCTCCCAAATCTACATATCATCAAGATGGTTTAAGTTGCAATCCTATATATACTGGCAAATGAGTTCCATTGATCTCAGCAAAGCTTATGACTGAATGATCGATATTGAAGAGCTAAGCCTACTAAAATGCTGAGATCAGGTTGCTTTTCAACAATCTGATTTTTCTGTAACCTGAAGTTATACACACCTTTAAAAATGCAACCTATTATGACTTGGGGAATCTAATAATCAGGGCTTTTTTTCTCATAAAATGCCCAGAACGGAGTTCCACCATCTTTTTTGGATGGAACCTTATAGAGTAGGCAAGGCAGGTTGTATGACATGTGTGAGTTCCCGCACCTTTTTTTTTTTTTAGAAAAAAAGCACTGCCAGTAACCTAATAAATATTGACACGTTTGATATTTTTTGTAACAGTTTCAAAATGGTTGACCAGGGGTGTTATCTGGCTGATGATTTCAATTCTTCTACTTCCTCCATGGAAAAGATAGAGACTCAAGAGTCTCAGACTGAACAGAAAGCTAATCATTATCTCCAGCAGGCCCTCCATACTCTCTCTGTCTTTTCCTGTGCCTCTGCTGGTTGCCACAGCTCCCATTAGCCTCTAAGTCAGTGGTTCTCAACCTTTTTAATGCCGCGACCCCCAACGGTCGTAAGATGAGGACTAAACCGGTCGTAAGTCGAGGACTAAGCCGGTCGTAAGTCAAGGACTTTCCCTGCCCGGGAGCACCGCACATGCGTGGTTCCACCCCCTGCGCCAGCCGAGGCATAGCTGGCAAGCGGCAGAGACGGAGCAGGCCGACCACCAGCT
>JANHFS010001459.1:186629-197595 GCA_032467975.1 Trimeresurus albolabris
GAATCTCCGTAGAAATTTGTCCAGAATGGACTATAGCAGTGGTGGCGAACCTATGGCACGCGTGCCAGAGCCGGCACTCAGAGCCCTCTCTGTTGGAACGGGCAGGTCCATCAGGCCACCACCGCCGCCCGGAGCAGGAGCCCCTCCCAGCACAAAGGAGATGAAGTGGCTGACTAGCAAGCTCCAGTAGAGGTGGTAGAGCATTGTCGATTGGCGGACTGGAAGAAAAGGGAGGGGGAAGCATTTTACATGTATGTGCGTGCACGCATGGGGCTGCAAGCATGCACGTGTTGCAAATGGGAAAGGGCAAGTGCCTGTGTGATACTCACTACCCCTGCCCCATTCTTGTGTGGTGTAGTGCCTTGTATCTGCACCCCGCGGTGCAGTGGCGGCCATGTTTGCGCCTTGCAGCACGGTGGCCCATTTTTGCACCCCTGGTTTTTGTGTGCCAGAGGTGGCACGCAGTGGTGCCTCCCTGCCCCCCCCCGAGGGCACCACAATGCTGATGCACCCCTGGCACTTTGCGATAAATAAGTGGGTTTGGGTTGCGGTTTGGGCACTCGGTCTTTAAAAGGTTCACCATCACTGGACTATAGAGTCTCCTGCTTGAGCAAGGGGTTGGACTAGGAAAAACTCTAGGCCAGTGTTTCTCAACCTTTTTAATGCCATGATCCCCAACCGGTCGTAAGTCGAGGACTACCCAACCGGTCGTAAGTTGAGGACTTTCCCTGCCCGGGAGCACCGCACATGCGTGGTTCCGCCCCCTGGGCCGGCCAAGGCGTAGCTGGCAAGCAGCAGAGATGGAGGAGGCCGACCACTAGCTGGCCCAGCCCAAGGGAGGTAAGGCACCCGCCGGAAAAGGGAAACAAAATGGTGGACAGCCTTGCTTGGCAACCCCCGTGAAATGGTCGATCGACCCCAAATGGGGTCCCGACCCATAGGTTGAGAACCACTGCTCTAAGCTGCAAGGCTAGCAAGGCTAGTCCAGTTCCTAATCAAGCAAGATCCAAACCAGGAAGAGAACCTGAGTCAGACCTGGTTATTACCTAACACTTTTGTGTTTGCTCTCTCAGAATATTTACTTTCCTTGTTTCAACAGTGCTGATGCTTCAGATAGAACAGACAATTTTGGCCTTCATCACAACAAAACATCATTCAGTCCTGAAGCCTACACACATATATTACATTATGCTAGAAGAGTGGATTGACCCCTCTGATATATGTATCAGGATAAACTCTGCATGCTATAGTCATATTGACCTCCACCTAATCTGATTTTGATATTTGGGTTTCTTTTCTTCTCTTCTTGGCTTTTATAATCAGGCCAGTTTACATTGTGAGACCCAATTAACACATTTAATTTAATAAATATATTTATATCCATGGACCATATCCATGGTCCCCTGCAAACTGCCATTCTCTTCACAATAACCATATAAGGTACAGTAAATGAAATGAGAAATCATGTTTGAAGCTGAATTCCCATAATTCTTCCTTAATGCTCTATTATGTCATTCTGGCTTTGGTTATAAGATAGCATTATCACTTTCTAGAGGGAAAAAAAAGATTTGGCTTGGTCTTTCATTAGTATGGATTTGCACTGACACAATATAATTCTATGCAGAATTAATTATATTGGCTATATAAGGCCAAATGAAAAAGGGGTTGGATACATGTAGAATCTCTTCTGCTAGATCCCTGCATATTGACTTGTTTCTTCAGATACTCACCCAGAGTCAGCACAAAGATTTTAATTCAGAAACTACATTTTGTACATTTTCAAAATTACTCTACCACCCACGCTAAAAATTGGCCAGAAATTAAACATTGTTCACATATACTACAGTTCGTTGTCTCTTTTCTTCATTAATGATCTGCAGAGTATGAATTCACAGAACTATTTAAAAAAGCCATGGGACGAATATTTTTTAAAAATGTCATCCTATGGTACAGTATTAAAATTTCTATTTCCTGGTTCTGCATAAAGTGCTTTTAGTTACAATTCTTGACAAACTTGGATAATAGAGAATAAGGAATTTTGAAATTAAGTTACCAGATATTTGCGGCCTATTTTTTTTTTTAAACTGGAACCCACTGATCTTGCTGAAAGTTGTTAATTCAGCCTGAAAGATGAAGGCAAATTACAAGTTAAAGATAATTCCAGAGTTAATCACTCTTGGACAATTAGCCATGTAAATAATCCCTTATATTAATGGCTCTCAAATACTGTGATAGGAGTTAGTATACTAAAAAATCTGAACGCAGCTACCAGACCTGAGGCAACATTAAAAAAAATATGGAATCCCCATCTAGTGGTTTGGAGTTTCCCAGGAGTCCTGACCCATAAAACTTTGCTTTAACAGAGAAAAGGCCTCCAAATGTAAAATTATACAAGATATTATTAGCAACAAATAATCCTAGTTTAATATATCCTCTGGGGAGGGCACTGAAACTAGGGTTCATTATTCTCTTATTGATATTTGAAATCTGTCCTTCAATCAAATTGTGTTTTTTTTAATCTCTCGGGGTAAGCAACATACATAGCTTTGATTGGATCCCTTAAATATTAATTAAAGTCACTCATCTGAGGAATGTGCAACTTATTATGAGGGGGAAAAACAATAAAGGAAGAGAGTGTAAGATTAAACATCTAGCTTATGAAAGAAAATATGCATGTATAAAAACGCTCCTGGGACCAATTTTCTGCTTTTGGCACTGTCTATTTCCTTCTATAACTACTCCAAAACCTACATAGTTATAATTATGTGCATAATTAAAGGATGGTGTTCTAAAGATAGCTAAAATGCAGGCATTCCCCCCAAATGTTGCCTGTTTCAGCTAGTCTCACCATGTGCTCTTTGAGTACCTCAAGCATTTTTTTTATTATGCTTCATGTATCAAACCAGTTCCTTGTTGACTAATACTAAAACATGCATTTTTATTCAGAAGTTCTCATTACACCATAAAATATAGGGAGTTTTCCTCCACTCCACATATTATTTAAGTTTTCCTGCATTTTATGAGTGTTGCAGATTTAGATGAAGTAGTCTGTAAAGAATGATTTGTTCATCCATCCATCTATTCATTCATGTCTTCATTTCCAGTATTTATGCATCACTGCTAATTGATTCTGAGTAGGTAACAATAAAATAAATTTTCTCACATATACATGCATACATTATCTTTCCTAAAATTTTTTAGCAGGGATGAGCTAATCTCACCTTGAAAGCATTAAAGAAGACAAGAGAATGGTAAAATAAATGTGATTTAAAAAAAGAAGTGTGATATGTGCGATCCCAAACCCTTAATGAAACCTTCAGAGGACCTTCAAAAATTGCTTCTAAATTGCTTTTTTTTTATTGTGGCAAATCATATTATCTTTAGTTTAAAAGATTTAATGTAATTTTAAAGAAATGTAAGTGAATTTCTGGGTCAGGTTAATTTATTTTTGAGGAATGTGGCCACTGTTCTATTTGTCAAAAGTCAAGTCCAGGTTTTGTCTCCTAAAATGTTGCATAGCAATAGCACTTAGACTTATATACTGCTTCATAGTGCTTTACAGCCCTTTCTAAGTGGTTTACAGAATCATCATATTGCTCCCAACAATCTGGGTCCTCATTTTACCAACCTCGGAAGGATGGAAGGCTGAATTAACCTTGAGATGGTCAGGATCGAACTCCTGGCTGTGAGCAGAGTTAGCCTGTAATACCGCATTCTAACCACAACACCACCAGTTGCATGCCTTTGTTCTGTAGACTTTAGAACTTTAGAAGATAATATTTGTAATTCAGGGTTGATCTGTGGGGTCCTTGGTGCTCCCTGAGCTTGGTGGGCTTTTTTGCAGACATTTCATTACCAAATGTCTAGCACTGACTACAGATGATGTTATCTAGTTTGGTAATGAAACATCTGCAAGAAAACCATCAAGCTCAGAGAGCTACAAGGACCCCCTCCCCAAGCTGGCAAATTTTCTTTGAAATCTCATACATTTATTTATGTGTAGATGTTGAAAAGTTCCAGGTCTTCCACACCTTACTAGCAACATGGCTTTCTAATGTTTTGAAACCTAAGCATAAGTCCCTCAAAGGCTCCACTGCTAGAGATTTCTTCCTAATTTGCAACCTTACAACTTGTACATAAGTTGATTTTAAAGCAGCTCTTCCTTCAACAAATATCAGTGGTGGCACAAGGAAAATATCACCACAATGAACAAACTATGGGGTTCATCATGGAGCAGGTAAGGCCAATGAGTTCTTGGAATTGGGCTGAGCTTTGATCCCAGATATTAGTTTTTGGAAAGTAACATTATAGCATGTTTTACCTTAATGTACTCATATTTCCTTTTAAGGACACTTGGGGACTGATGGAATTAAGTTTAGAAAAAACAGGTTTATTACTGCCATATTCTTTGCGCAGTATGTACAAATAAGATTTATTAATGTGATAAAGACTCCACTCCCTGGAACTCAGCTATATTAGTAGGCAGAAAATAAATTAATTTGGGGGGAAATGTGCCCCAATCCTCCCCACGAATCTGCCACCACATTCAGCAAATATAGGTAGGCCAGCCTTCCACTAGAACTAGATGCTCTGCTAATCGAGCTTGCAACTAGTTTTTGGCCAAACTGGTGGGAAATCTTGAGTCTTGAAATCCCAAAACATTTATCAAATGTCAGGTTGTGGAAGCTTGACCTAGACAGAAAGCAGAAAGATGTCTAAAGTAAAGTCCATATGATATCAAAGGAAAAATCTAAATACTGCTTTCTTCAAAATACCTAATGGTCTCTTTTTTAACTGCTTCATATTTAGCTTCAAAGTAATTTGAGATATGGCTCCACCGTCTTTATATTATACAAAATGCCATTACAGAGCAAAAGAGACATGATCACAAACTTGAGATTAAGAGGTATACCAGCATTATCTGAATGACAAGTTGCAGAACACCACAAAATCACCAGAGTCTTCTCACTAAGCTTGATTCACTAGGATTTTGATACAGCATTCTTAGGCTTGGCCTCTGCTTACAATTAACCCTTGCTAAGGTCCTTGCTCCCTGTATCTTTTAAGTGAATGAAATGAAACAAAAGCAAACAATAACTTGCTACCACAATTGAATTAAGTATAAAATGATGGTCGTGATTTGCTCTGTCACTTGTAAGTAAATTGGAAGAAATTCACCTATGTGAAGAGTAGGCTTTTGATGGGACTCAGGATTTTACCTTTGGATGTGGGCTTCTAGAAACAGTATTTTGCCAACTGACCTAATATTACATGTGAGTTCTACAGCATTTCCCCAGCATTTCAACCACCAAAATCTAAGCATAAGTGGCAGGTACCCAGAATCAGAAGTCCAACTTGATTTTGTTAGAATAAATGACTATTTTGGTCAGCATGAAGCTCTTTCCTGTAAAACATTGCAGAGGAGATAGCTTCAAAGGATATAAACAGTTCGTGTAAATCTCAACCAAGCCCTGCAAAGGAAGAGGGGGTCAGAAAGAAACTCAAGATACCTCTGTCTTGATTCTGTTTGATATAAGAATAGGCAGAGAGAAATTCTGATAGGCTTTCAAGCTTCTACTATTATTTTTAATTGTTTTAGCATTGCCTGTTCCCTGACCTAGCCTGTCTTGAACGACTGACAGTAATAGAGATTTTCCAATAATTTTAATTATGCTTATTATCCACACCTTTTAGTCTCTGTGTTAACTCTCTTCTCACACCATTCATTCTACCCCCCAAATATTTTCTTTTTTACCCACAAAAGGGCTTTAAAAAATACGTTAGCTTTGTCTTCAATTCATCCAAACATCTTCAGGGTCAAACTGGACAGGGTACAGAATGATTGTCTCTTTAAGAGTTCTCATCTCATGTGCAATGAATATGAGAACTCTGGAGGAGGAAGGATTTGAACTGGTATTAGATATGGTATTAGAGAATAGTTATTCCATGCTCTTGCACTCTGGCTCCACCTGACCAGGTCTTAAGATCTTTGATCTACCCTCTACCCACAATCTCCTTCTCATCCCAGATCCTCATAGGAAATAGGTTGTGGATCTTCTATGTCAGGTCATTTTTTTGTTTATCTTTCATTGCACAAGCAGGAAGGATTTCACCAGCTTAAGTGAAGAGGTTGCTTTTGCCTATACATGTAGCCCTTGATGCTTCACCACAGTCAAGGCAGTGCTAAGTGTTATAGATCATCATCTGAACCCCTGAACATATCCAAGGAGGAAAGCAATGCCACATAAGTAAATTACACCATGGCACAACTTACGTACTTCTGTTTGCTGTTACTGAATAATGGTATCATTTGGGTGATGATGTCATCACACACATGTCATCCTGATGTCATAAAGGATGTCATAGTGGATGTTGGTCTCTGAACCCCAGAACTCTTGATAGAACAGGATGGGAAAAAGACAAAAAAAGAGGATACCAGCAACAATCTGATAGCCTTCTGTATCAAGTTTTAGCAGTTGATGTAAACACTTGTAGGAAAGAAGCACCAGATGTATGTCCATCTCTTCGCTTGCTGGGTATGTATATCAAATTAAAATATTAGAAAAATAACCCAAACGGAATTTTTTGTATTTTTGAGAAAGGGGGTAAAAGAAAAGCTGCCACTCAGCCTGTTATTATCTCCCATCAACTGACAGTGGCTATTGTTACATTGTTATAACATTATCTGAAATCATTTTGCCTGTCAATTTATGGAGACTCTCATTCACAGCAACAGAGAAATTTTGCAGTGGTTACAAAACAAAAACCAATTCCATTTTAAATATCCTGTCTGTCATTGGACTAGATAGTTTAGATTAAGAGATCATTGGTTCTCAGGAGGATTTTTAAATTCCTGCTTCCACATAGCTTTCCTGCGCTTGACAGTATTTACACACACATCATGTATCCCCATAATGAGTTCTAGAAAAATCACAGACATATATTTCACAAAAGGTTTGTTTGTTTACATCTCTGAATGTTTTTATAACTCAACTGGCCTTTTCAGCAAATTTGGAACTAAATGGAATTTCACAGTGTTTTTGTTCGAATTTCTTTTTGGGCACAGAGGAACAATGGGATTTTGGAAGTAAAGTACCATTTCCAAAAAGAAAAGACTTAGCTTCAGCTGTAAAGCAATTCAAAGCAGTTTTAGAAAAGAAAATAATGCTTTGAATTAAAAAAAAGACTTTGAATATCTTCTGAAGCAATGGTTGAAAATAAAACACTGTTATGGTTAAGCAAGGCCTTTAATTTAACTTTTTTTATAACTCTCATCTGCATTGAATTTTCTTGTCTCATGGCCAGCATTTTCATATACACCTTCTCTTCAAGTCTTTGCTCCAGGAATCATGCGGTAATAGAGCTTTATACAAGAATTTGATACATCAGGGAGAAAAGCCCCATCGCAATGTTTACCCTCAATAGGGAAAGCAGAGATCAGGGAATTCCTCCATAGAGATGCAACTGCCTAGGAAGAGGTGAATCTAGTGTGGTCTTGGCCTACTCTCATTCCATCAACATCTGCCCTGTCTTGGCCCCAGTGAGGAGAGAAAGACTGACCTTGCTCCAGTCAGAGGCAGGCAGTGTGAGGTTCTCACCGGCCACAACTTCCTAGGCTGGCCCACATGAAAGCAGCCTTTAATCTACCCTAGCCTGCGTGCAACTCTATGTTCCCTCTTTGAAGTGCAATTTATAGGGCAAGCCCCAGGGCACTGGAGGTTACAGCCAACCATGTGCCAGTCTCTTGACTTAGCAGTGCAGTCAATTACAGCGCAGCACCCTGCAAGGCCTTAGCATACCCTTCTTAACAAACCAGTTCACTTAGCTTCTTCTCATTTTACAACTATAAGTCATTTTGGTTTACTTCCAAATGAATGCACCTTCAATTAACAACTAGATCTAAGCAGTGCTTTTTTTTAAGGTGACCAACCGTCCTCCTTTAGGGAGGACAGTCCTCCTTTTGTAAGTTCTGTCCTCTCTCAAAAGATGTCCTCCTACATGTCCTCCTTTTCGATATTTGAAGACTAATCTGTAAATCTCCGTATCCGATCGATGCCGATCCGATTCGTTGCGTGTGATGTGACGTATTTGTATTTGACATGACGATTCATCAAGGCTCAGTACAGTGCGGCGAGACGCGATTATGAGATGCATGCGCTTTGCACAGGAGAATTGTTTTGAGAGAGTGCATCGCGCGCAAGAGTGCGCTGCATGCAAGTGGCTTTGTTTACTTCTTACTGAAACATGACATGGCACACACGCACACATTAGACTCACTTTTTTTCCTTCAATTTATTTGTGTCCTCCTTCTCATTGTAAAAAAGTTGGTCACCTTAACAAAACAGATAAACAAAATGTGATTGGCCACCTGATACAAAAACATATACAAACTACAACCATCAAGAGTTCCAGCCCTCCCATAGAACAGCTTCAAAGCTTTCTGGCTTCTGGAAGCCAGAAGTCAGATTAAGTCTGTAGCCTGAAAGAAAAGTTGTTTGCTTGGGAATGCATCTTTCTTATGTTTTTTGCTTGTTTTATAAAATTAGAGAACTATAAAGCCAAGCTTAGCTGCTGTTTTAAAAATTGATTTATCGTAAAATAGCTGATTGTCTTCTCTTCTAATGTTTCGATTCTGTTATAAGCTCTTCCACAATTGTTAAAATAGTTCAGTGCAGTGGGGAGAGTCTTGTACACGTCCTCCAAGATCCTTCCTTCTGGATAGCTAAGCAGAAGATAGGAGTGAGACCATTTCTTCTTTCCAAAACCTTGGGCAACAGTTTTTTTGTTTTTTTTAAAGATAGATAATTCCCATAATTCCTTCAGTGCATGGTAAAGTTCTCAAAGGCAAACAGAAAGTGTGTCACAGGCAGGGAGGAGACAGGTTGAGTTAGGAGTTCCTGCCAGTAGAAAATGTCATATCCATCATGGAAATGTTGTTTTAGTTTCAAATGAATGGCTGTAGAGCCAAGAACAGCATCTCTCAGAAACAGATGAGATCATGAAGTTGCACATGTCTAGAGACTGGTTACCACAAAGAGAACAGAAAGCATCCGTAAAAGATTACGGATCTTTATCTTTATGAGATCATCTCATTAAGTTTTTTCTTCTTAGTCTCTCCCTCTTTCTGCTGTACAGGCAGCTCTCCAGCAGGCCAGCATCCTATTTATTTCCCTTCCCTAACTTCAGAATAAGCACCTAGTCATGAGTAAGTTGGAAATTACAGCTCCTACTTGGAGCAATAGTAGCCTCTAGATCAGTGGTTCTCAACCTTTTTAATGCCGCGACCCCCAACCGGTCATAAGTTGAGGACTAAACCGGTCGTAAGTCGAGGACTAAACCAGTCGTAAGTCAAGGACTACCCAACTGGTTGTAAGTTGAGGACTTTCCCTGCCCGGGAGCACCGCGCATGCGTGGTTCCGCCCCCTGCACCGGCCGAGGCATAGCTGGCAAATGGCAGAGAGGGAGCAGGCCGACCACCAGCTGGCCCAGCTCAAGGGAGGTAAGGCACCCGCCAGAAAAGAAAAAAAAATGGTGGACAGCCTTGCTTGGCGACCCCCGTGAAATGGTCAATTGACCCCAAATTTGGGCCGTGACCCATAGGTTGAGAACCGCTGACATAAACGGTCCCTGATGCCCAAAAAGTTGGGAACTTCTGCTGTAAACTATTCACGTGAGAAAAGCAAGCTACCATGTCCTCCAGTGGACAATTTCCTTACTGCTGTACCCTTCTACCTATTTTTCTCCCAGAAAAACAATTGTTAATTATTTTGCATCCTGTACAGATTGGCGGTCTTCTGACAGATAGCTCTATAGCTTCTCTTTTTATACTTTCTAGAAAACCCATCATATATTCCTTTTCTTTTTATCTTGGTCTTTCACTGACTATTATGTAGAATGCTTTCTTTTCTCTGGTTGCTGTTCTCCAATCATTGTTGAATTGTGGTGGATTATTTCCTTGTGACCTCTTATATTCTCTGATAGCTAGCCTTCAGATCTAACTGATGGTTTCCTGATATTCACTCTCCTCTGTATATCTGAATTTTCATCATAGATTAAATTAAAATTTATTTCTCTCAAAATTTTATTTCTTATAAAAGGAAAAGTGGGCAATGTGGATAAGACTTACGTTGTGATCATGACTGTGAATATTGAGTGAGAGAAATCATGTCAGAAATAGCACTGAATGAATTAAATTTAGAAATTATTACAATATAATATCTATCATGGCTAACTTATCAGTCTATTCCATCTCTAAAGTTAACACAATCCAATGTGAGCTATAGTGACAGCAGTTAGTGATGTGATCAATCACAAAGGTTTGGGTTAACATTTCAGGAACAGGAATGGCTGGCAATGGTTTGAAGATATTTTAGGTAATAAATTCCCTATGTGGAAAACTGGAGAAAGAATGCAATGGTACCAGTTAGAAAAACATGATTTTTTTTTCCTAGCATTTTTCCCACAAGTGCAGCATCCATTTTGTGGGGGATCAACTGAGCATTGACTATTGTTTGTGACAGGAATTGAATAACCAGGTTGTTGTCCAAGCCTGATGTTATGGCCTAAGAGATAATGGACTTGCCCAAAGTCATTCAGCCAGCTTTCATGTCTAAGGCAGGACTAGAACTTACAATCTTCTGGTTTCTACCCTAGTGTTATAACCACTAGGCCAAACTAGCCAACTCAGGAAAGGAAGAAAGCTTAAAAAGTTTCTACTTTGATTCTATTTGGCATTATAAGAGAGAACAAAGAGAAAACACTGCCTGGCTTTCAAGGCTGTGTTCCTACAGCCTATATAGGTAAGATAGAGTTCAAATATATTTTTTTCTGGAGTCTTATTTTTGACCTGGTCTAATCTGAAAAACTAACAGTGCCTTAAATTAGTTGGATCTAAGGCAGCGGTTCTCAACCCGTGGGTCGCGACCCCATTTGGGGTCGAACGACCATTTCACGGGGGTCGCCATAG
>JANHFS010001460.1:12229-24076 GCA_032467975.1 Trimeresurus albolabris
CCGATTCCAGAAACACCTGGCTCCTGGCCAAGCTCCTCTCCGTCGGAAGGCACCGAAGGCTGCACCAGAGGGGAAAGCCCTGGAGAGGGAGGCCTGGCCATGTCCTCTCGTTCATGTTCAGAGCCTTCCTCCTCTGATTATAGGGACCCACAGGACGGAGCCACAACACTACAGTAACCCACCCACATATTATGTCCCATCAACTCTTTACTGACTCTTAGTAACCACATACATATAGCTTCTCCATGATGATCTGATTCTAACTGGTCTTTCAAATCTTCTAACAAAGCAAACATTGCCAGTATAATTAACCTTGCTTCTGGTTTTTCCCCTTCTTCTCTTTCTTTCATTCCATATTTCCCAACATTAGAGCCTTTTCCAATGGACTAGACACACAGAGATACCACAGAAATACATAGGCACCCAGACAAAAAGAATTACAGTTGCTAAAATATTCTGTACCTCAGATGAAATTATGTATAATCCCTTCTATAAAAGAATGGTAAAATAATTAGATAATTTTACATATGACCTTATATAAAATTTAGGTTTCTTCTAATGTAGAGTTTAAACATTTAATTTTTTCCATAAATTGCTAAATAAGGATAGATTTTTTCCAGACTAAATAGAAATTATTATACAGTAATATTTCATCTGTATTCAAAACCTCCATTATAGTGGTTATTTATAATTAATATTACTATCTTTATTTTAATAATAACATGAAGTTTTAAATTGACATGTTTTAATGTACAAAACTATACCAATTTTTACATTTTTATTTAAATACATGCTTATAAATATGCTTAATTTTGCTTTTATTACTTTTCTTTTTAAAATAAAAAAACCTTTTTGATCAACAGTTCTGAATGTTCTTCACATAAATAAATCAACATTTTTCATTGTAGCCATCTTACTCCAAAGATGCATCACTTTTAACTAAACTGCTGCTTCCTGCTGCTCTCTATGATAGCAAAGATGAATTACATTTTGTTTCTCTGATAATGTTTCCAGGGGAGACGATATCAAAGATATACAAATGTTTCTGCTACAAAAAGAAAATATCTCTTCTTTTGGTTTCAGACAAACTGTGATTTCAATAGAATTTATGGAAAGTTAGAAAAGATAACACCAATGAGTCCTTTTATCAATGTAACATAATGTAAAATAAGTGGAGCAAAAAAAAAATCCCTTAATCAAAATTGTAATGACAAAGTAAGCATTTAGCCCTTCACGAAGAAGGAAAATGTTCAGAAGCTTTCATATGTAGATATTGTTCTTGGAGACAAATGTATGTCATTATCAGCATTTTTAAGGAAAGGTCATATAGTTCCTCCTCAGGGTGGATCTGCAGGAGAGCTTACAGTGGAACAGTATCATATTTTTATTATTATTTCCTTGACAGGTTATCCTCTTACTATCTTTTCACACAAAATTTGAATGGATTTAGGTAAAGTCTTAGATCCCTTCCACCACCACATGACCATAATATTATATTAGAGCAACTTCAAATAAGCCTGTTCATATTGATTTAGTGCCCAAGGATCCTTTGAAAATGTCACATATATTCTTTATTGTTGTTGAAAATGGCAGAAAAAATCAGCAGCTTATTTGTATATCACAAATGAAAAATATTCCTAATTTATAAGCATTGTATTTAAATATTCCATACCTACAAGCACACACATACATATGCCTTAATAAGACCTGATAAATACCATTACAATCTACTGTAAGAAGACCAGCTTTGAAGAATCTCCAATACTAGTTCAAATTTGGCATTTTTGACAGGTATTCAATTTCAAGGGGATTGATGCTATAATACTATTTACCATGTTTTAATAAAACATTTGTTTCAAAATAATATTTCATCTGTAGCAACAATGGGCAGGAAATTAATCATCTCTGTTTACATATACCTCCACAACATTATGGAATATAAGGACTTCAGTTGCTTTTCTCTATTGAAACTTAAACCTCTCCACTTTGAATTCCAGCCAGGTCTCTGCAAAACACCTCAGAATTGCTATGCTCCAGGCAAGACTCAGGGAAGCTATAACATAAATTGCTGCTCGATGAATAGTTTTTTATAACAACTATTCAACAAATGAACCATGGCCAACTTGGTTATGATGATGTGTACCTGTTCACATTTGAAAATGCAATTGTCAAATATTGAAAAATATTTACCTTAGTTTTTCAAAAATATCCAGTATATTTCTTAATTTACATTTTTATTCTCAAGGAAGAACTCTAGAAACACTATAAATAGGAAGAGACTTTAATAGCAAGAGTACTTGAATATTTAATATTTGTTTACTTAACTCCAAATATGCTCATATTAAACACATATATATTAAATGTTTAAAAACAGAAAGAAGTCGATCTATAAATATTTAATTTAATCTTATGTTGCAGACTAGAAAATTTTCCTTTGGTTATTGTGGATCAGTAGGTCATCCCAGATGATCCCCAAAGACTGCCCTTTCTCAGTTATTATCCCATCAATAAATAAGGCTTCTGCCAATTATTGTCCCATTAGTCTGTGGAGTATAATTAGCAAACTATTTGAAACTTCTCTGCTTAAAACTTTGCAATTGACTGGAGCCTGAAAAAAAATCCTCATAGCTAAACAAACAGGTCTAAAATGATCACTGATTGGTATTTCAACATATGGCTGAAAAATATAGTGCCAAGCCTACTGGGACTCTATAGACAACCTTAATTGATCTTAAATCTGACTTTAATATTATCCTGCATGATAAGAAGAAATTTATATAAGACTTTATTTTCTGATAGAGAAATTCTAAGCAAAAATAATATTCTTAAATTCCATTACAGTTTGGTGTGGTGGTTAAGGCACTGGGCTAGAAACTGAAAAAGGTGACTGAAGGTCCCACAGTAGGTACAAACTACCAAAACTGTCTCAGCACTACAAAAAAAAAAGCTATTTCTGAAATCTTGCCAAGAAAACTGTAAGGACTTGTCCAGGCAATCCAGGTAGTCACTGGAAGTCAACAATAACTCAAAGGCACAAAATCATCATCATCATCATCATCATCATCATCATCATCATCATCATCATCATCATCCTTGCAATGCCCAGAATATTTAATGCAAAACATCCCTCGGAATAAAGGGATGAAACAGGGATAAATATTGGGTCCTTTTTTTATTGAGCTTCAATTTAAGCGATTTAGGTTCAATACTTCTCCTTCTTTCTTTTTGTTTTTGAAATGGTGTTAAGAAAGCTTTACAATCCTTCACAACATACTGCAAGAAGAAAGTGTAAACTGCAATTGACACTACAAATTATTCTAAAGTTAATATTATGAAGCATTATAAAACACTCAAAAATGGCAATTAGTGGCTATTTTAGTCAATATGATTGAAGTGAAGTAATATCCATATTAAAGCATAATATTTTAGGTTTTAGGCTCCGTGGAATTTGAATACCCAAATTTTTCAACCACAGAACATTGGCAGGGGTCAATATTTTCCATTTTAAGATTATCCAGTGAGAAGCAAATTATACTCTTACCAATCTGATATTTTCAGGGTAAAACAATTGCCTGATTTCTTGACAGGGCACAGACAAATATGTTAAAGAGAAAGATCTTGAACACCTTCAAAAAGTGAAATCTAAATGCCTGAGGGTGATTTTTTATTTTCCCAGTTGTGTTCCAAATGCTGTATTGAAAATCAAAGCTGGCTTTCTTGTTTAGATGTCTGACTCTAATAAAGCACACTGGGCACATCTGATATATTGTCCAGAAGGCTTAGCCCACATAACCTTGAATATTCAGCTTTAACCTAGGTGGTTAACTTTATTGAAATAAAAAATAATGGGTTTCTCTGTCTTTTGTGGCATGCATCTTTTCGATGTGCAAAAGTCAAAGAAATGACAAAATTATATCTATGGTATATTGATAAACAAAATAATCTTAGTATAATTCCTCATTGCTGAGCATTCAGAAATCCAACTAAAGTTGTTAGTCTAGGTTCTTCTATTTTTATGATCTTCCATTGAGCACAGATGTGACTTTTTCCCATTTTTTTCCAATTTCGTCTACTCAGGTATTTTTTTTATTTTAAACGTTGAGCTCCAGACCATTTTTGAATATTGCACAACAGGGCCCTTTCCTTGCTTCCAGCAATAAAAAGGAAATTATCACAACTTTAAAGATTGTGAAGTTTTTCAAAACAATTTCAATTTCCTCTAATTCAATATATCCCATTAACATACTCTTAGAGCCTATCAAATCACTGTACTCATCCTAACATAGGTAGAATTTGAGGATATTGTATATCCTCAAATACAATATACTGGAGGACAGAAAATAGTGTTTAGCACAACACTGTAAGACATATGGCCTGTCAATTACCTTTTAACCTTTTCTGATACTCATAAGCATGATGGAAAGTACTGTGCTATTGCTACTATATATGTAAGCATATATAAATGAAGGGCACTATCTTATCTTCATACCAGCTACTTTTTCTATGACTTGTCAAGTCTCATTTTATGAGATTCTTTTCCCATTGAATATTGATGTATGCATCATTTACAGCTTATTAATGCTGGCTATTCTTTGTGGCCAAGGTTAAATATGTCCTTAGAGATTCTGGTCAGTATATTTAAAAGCTTCATACTTTTAATGTAGTCATTCACCCTCTGGGAGACTTTGAGCTACAAATCAAATAAGCAACAAACCTATAAATGTTAAACAACACTGAAAATTTTTTACAATATTAAATTGTTCAATGTGTTCTTTCTTTTTTTTTCCTGAAAATTATTTCTGAAGATACTCTAGTAGAGTGGCTGAAGCACTTAACTTAAGGCAGCACTTTACCAGAGCACAATGTTACTAACAACCAACTGCTAAATAGTGATTTGAGCAATCTAGCCAATATTTTTCATTTCCTGCTTTTAAGCCTGTTCAGTATAAAAGTCTTGACTTTCTCTTGCTTTTCAAAGAAAAAAAACCCCTCTTACTCAATATTGTAATTATTTTATACAATTAAACATTGACATCAAACTGTACACTTAAGTCTGTAATATACAAGAAAAAAGCTATGCAAAATATTTTTAAGCAACTCAGGAAAACAATTTAGACTGGATGGATTTTAATTTTGCAATTTGCAATTTGTACCCCCTTTATTTTTTTTATCCTGAATGGCCAATTTAATTTGAAATAAGATTTAAATTAATATACTTCAGTATCTCTCAAACAAACTTTACTTTTTTTCCTACTAGAAGCATAAGTTGTAATCTAGACAGAAAAGAAACAGTTACATCGTCATTCCACAAATAGTCAAATACTTATAAAAACTTACTGAAAGGACAGGAAGATAATGTCATTTGATCTTTGGTCCCCAGGACTTCGTTTTCAGTATGAAAATTTTAGTCCTCAGTTTAACACATTTAACACGTTTAAAATTGAACTAAGGATGGGTTAGTGAACATTTCTCATGCTTACCTGTCCTGTTTCTTATTATTCCAAGCCTTTTTGTTTTGGGTAATAAAACTGGGTCTTGTACACAATGCATACAAACAAATAGATTCAGAAATAGATAGGTAGATACCTTATCATAAATGCAAAAAGGTATAGTAAATAAGTCACATTTTACTAATTCAGTTTCTGTGATCTTTCTAGAAATTGTCCTGGTTGCCATCATTAGGCAAAACAACAAATTATTAGGCAAAACAACTTCCAGTCGGCTTCCCACAGTCTGGTCAATGGGCTCATGAGGAAGCTAGTAGACACAGGGGTTGCCATGTAGGAAGAAGTGGTGATGGGATTTATAAGGTTCATGGGATAGTTGGAAAGAGTTTGAAAGGAATTCAAAACCACTTGAATTTTCAGCTTTTCACCCTGGGACTGAAAATCCTTTGTGGATTAAAATCTTGCTTGGATTTTGGCATGGAACTTTTTCAGCCAGCCCCATTCTCTCTGAGATTTACTGGATAAGCAAGAAAACTTTCAGAGCAGAGCATTTTAGCCAGCCCCAGAAATGAGAGGGAATGCTTGTGACCTTGCCTGCTGATTTCACCATTTACTTTCTGGGGAAGCCAGCAGGAAAGATTGCAAAGGGCAATTAATAATAAGTGTGATCCACCACCCAGCTCACCATCATGTAATTGTGGAGCACCATGCAACAGCTGTAACTTTGGAGATCAGTCGTAAGTCCCTTCATTAAGTATTGCTGGGCCTACAGAAATAATGGTAAAGTAAAGTAAAAGTGCACCTTCTAGACCAGGATCTTCAAACCTGGCTCTTTTATGACTTGTGGACTTTAACTGCCAGAATTCCTCAGTCAGCGTGCCTGGCTGAGGAATTCTGGGACTTGAAGTCCACAAATCTTAAAAGGGCAAAGTTTGAAGACCCCTGTTCTAGACCAAAGAAAGCTGCCTATGTCTGTTTTGTAGACAGTATAAGTGAAGAATAGATTTATGTTCCAAATTGCCAAATTTTGGACAATAATAATAAGAGGATTTCATCGATATCATACATATTCATTTCATTCAGCTAAAATAATCTCTCAGCTTGTATGAATTTAAATCCTATCATTGTGGCATATGTAACTGCCTTCTGGACTGAAGTGCTTTGCCTACAGATCTACACATTATTCAATACAAAAATAAATGTTAATAAGAGGTCTTAATCCAATCCTGAAAGCAAGTAAATTGCATCCCAGTACTGTGTCAATGGAAGGTTATTTTCTTGTTTTGTGGGAAAAAATCCACAACATTAGTATTGAATACATACACCTGAAATAACACTAAATGTCAGGGCATGTATTATACTTAGAAGTAACAGTAGATTTTAATTTGAAGGTGCAATTCAGCTTGCATTTAACTGCACAAAGCCCTCTTGCACTCCATGATGCAACAGTAGGGACCATAAGCATCTGTGGGAAAACAATTATTTCTTGAAGGTTGGCTGAATATGTCAAAAAGATATAAATGCCTCTTTTGTAAGCTTAAGTGTTATTTAAGCGGTAATGAGAAAGATACCCCATGGTGATAAATGGTAAATCTTAGCAAGTCTCACTAGCCCAGGAACTTGGAATGTCAGAATACTCATTTGAAATTGCTTCTAAAAACAACCATTTGCTGGTTATACGACACAAATAATAATTCAGATTATTGGGCAGTAGTTGGAGTTTTATCAAACTGTAGGTGGGCAAAATGAATACTATGGCAAACTATTTATAATCATGTATTTAGCAATGCAAATCCATGTGAATGCAGTGTGAATGTGAATACTTGGGAGTATTTACTTCTAGATGAATGTACATCTTGGACAGTAAATTAAATCAAATCAGATTTGAATGACTGATTCAGTTTGAATTGCCTGATCAGTATGACTCCTATTTTTTGACCAGATAGTCATATTGAATTATGTGAATTATAAATATCTTCATAAATGATTTAGATGAGAGGATAGGAGGGAAACTCATCAAATTTGCAGATGACACCAAGCTGGCAGGAATAGCCAACACCTCAGAAAAGAGGCTCAAGATCCAGATGGATCTTGACAGACTTGAACACTGGATCATATCTAACAAAATAAAATTCAATGTAGAGAAAAGCAAGATTTTAAATTTAGGCAAAAAACCCCAAATGTGTAAGTACAGACTAGGTGAAATTTGGCTCAATAGCAATAACTGTGAAAGGGATCTTGGAGTTCTAGTGGTTTTATCATGGTAGGTATAAATCAGCTGCTTAATTCAATTACAGTTTTTACAAGTTAGACTTTTTCTAAAAAAAACAACAACACTTCCTTTTTCCATTCTGTCCTTCCCTGAGAATGTACAGTACATTCAGAAAGTATTTAGACCTCCTTCACTTTTATTAATTTTGTTATGCTGCAACCTGTTTCTACAGTTGATGAAGTTTATTTTTTTCATTAATCTACAATCAGTGCCACATAATGACAAAGTAAAAATAAAATTTTAGAAATGTCTGTAAAATAAAAATAAAAAAACCTGAAATATCACATTGGCATAAGTATTCAGACACTTCATTCAATATTTCATTGAAGCACCTTTGGCAGCAATTACATCTCGAGTCTTTTTGGATATGACACAACAAGCTTTGTACACCTGGATTGAGGAATTTTTTGCCATTCCTCCTTGCAAATCCTCTCAATATCAGATTAGATGATTACATCGGTGGACAGCGATGTTCAGGTCCCTCCAGAAATGTTCAATAGGGTTCAAATCAGGGCTCTGGCTGGGCCACTCTAGGACATTCACAGAGTTGTCCCTAAGCCATTCCTGTGTTGTCTTGGCTGTGTGCTTAGCATCATTGTCATATTGCGAAGTGAACCTTCAGCCCAGTCTGAGGTCCTGAGTGCTGTGGAACAGATTTTCATTGAGGATAGCCCTGTGATTTGCTCCATTCAGCTTTTCCTCAACCTGACTAGTGTCTCAGTCCCTGCTGCTGAAAATCACCCCCACAGCATGGTCCTGCCACCACCATGCTTCACTGTTGGGATGATATTAGGCAGGTGATGAGCGGTGCCAGTTTTCTCCAGACATAACATTTAAAATTGAGGACAGAGAATATTGCTCTTCATTGTCTGAGAGTTCTTCAGGTGCTTTTTTGCAAACTCCGAGTGGGCTTTTGTGTGTTTTGCACTGAGGAGAGACTTCCGTCTAGCCACTCTGTCATAAAGTCCATTGCAGTGGAGGGCTGCAGTGATGATTGTCCTTCTGGAACTCTGTCACATTTCCATACCGGATCTCTGGAGCTTAGAGTGACCATCAGGTTCTTGGTCATCTGTCTTACTAAGCCTTTTCTTCCCTGATTGCTCACTTTGACATGGAAACTTGGAAAAGTCCTGGTTGTGCCAAACTTCCTCCATTTGAGAAATATGAAGGCCACTGTGCTCTTAGGAACTTCCAGTGCAGCAGAAATTTGATTATAGCCTTCCCCAGCTCTGTGCCTTGCAATAATCCTGTCTCTGAGCTCTACTGGCAGTTATTATGACCTCATGGCTTTTGCTCTGCTACAGTGTGCATTATCAACTGTGAGGCATTCTATAGAGTGTCCAATCAAATTAATTTACCATAGGTAGACTTCAATCAAGGTGTAGAAACATGTGAGCAATGATCAAGAGAAATGGCAGGCACCTGAGCTAAATTTCAAGTGTTGTTTGAAAAGATCTGAATATTTATGCCAATGTGATATTTCAGTTTTTCTTTTTAATAAATTTACAGACATTTCTAAAATTCTGTTTTCACTTTGTCATTATGGAGTACCGAGTGTAGATTAATGACAAAAAAAATGAATCTCAACAACTGTAGAATCAGGCTGTAGCATAACAAAGTTGACAAAAGCTAAGGGGATCTGAACACTTTCTGAATATACTGTATGTAGCTGATAACTGACTGACACTGAAAAGACCGTTTCCTTGGCATAGAATCATTTGAATAGCTAATGGCAATAATGAATTTCGATGCAACTCCAAACTGCATAAGCCACTCCTGATGTGAGAATGTCTGGAACACCTAGAACAGAAACCCCATGCCACCTAATTTCTAGGAACTACATATTTGCAGAGTCCATATTTTAATAGCATTTACTTTATTTGCAACACACCTTCTAATCAATCATTGTGACCAAGCACAATTCAAAAACCACATGGCTGTTCTTGATTCAGTTGCTGCAGATATATAGAGCTATATATGAACACTGACATCCTATGATGTACTACAGCAAAACATTTCATGATCTCCCAACATCTTAATAATAGCATTCATTTCTTTTGATTTTTATTTTTTTTAATTGCAACTAGTCTGTGCATTAGAGCAGCAAGAAAGCTCTTTATACAACTAAGTCTTAGATCTAAAAAGATTGGATTGTTTGTTGATTCATGGCTGGAATCCAAACAGCCCTCTGAGATACTTTTAACCTGAAGAATAAACATTAATCTACATTGGAAGGCTAGGATAATTTATCTGAACACAACTCTGTTTTTTGATAGGAATGCTGTACTGGCTATACTATTTTGTTAATAATTGAATTAATTAATTCCTCAGTTCAGTTCTTTACCGTGAGGACAAAAACTACAATAATATAGCCAACCCTCTCCTCTGTAGCATTAATGTAAACCTGTACTGCAATTGAAAGAATGAGAAATATTGGAAAAAATGATTATTTTTCTGACCTGCAATATTCAGAGCAAATTTCAGTAACAGTATATACCAGCTTCTTCTGGGCACAGGTCATTTCAATCTGCAAAATATGACAATGATTTGCATTTGTTTTAGCAGATAACTATTGTTGTTACTAAGAAGTGAGTTAGAAATAGAGAATTAGGAATTAAGGAATAGGACTCTCTATGTACAATTGAAATCAAAAGATTTTCTTTTGGGATTAATGAAGAAAAAATAGGAAATTTTTATGGAATTTTTTTTTATATTTAATAAAAGCAGTATTCTATATGGTTATTAACAATCTTGGGGTTCTGCCTGTATGTTTACATTTCATGACTACAGACTGATAAGTCAAAAAGAAAAAATGCTTAAAAAGAAGATACAAAGACTTTTTCACTTTTTACTTAACTTGCAGAGTATATATTGGGTTCCCCCATCCATTCACTCCCCCCCCAACACACCTTTGAAGCATATTTTTCATTTCCTTTCTGACATTACTGTCATCATTGTAATGACAGATTTCCGACAAGGGTTCCTGAACTATCTATGCCACAAACCTTTTTTTCCCTAAAAGACAACGCAAAGATGCATCTATACTTGTAGCATGGAAAAGCTTTTCATGACCTTGGGCAAAAACAGGAAAAAAAAAAAAGAAATTCCCATAGCTGTCTGATCTATAATCCTTAACTGAAAGCATTTTTTATCAGAGACTCTTTGTAAAGTAGGGTGAGCAATTACGGCTCTAGGGCCACAGGCAGTCCTTGTCCTAATTTCAAAAGTGCTCTGCAAGAGATCATCACTTCAGACTTCTGGTAAGAGATATCTATCTCTTCCTGCGGCCTGCTGTTTGGGGAGAGACTAGAGGGAATATGTTTTTTTTTTTAAGAGTATGTCAGTGGGAAACTGGTTGGTTCCCATTCAAGGAAAGCCATTTCATAAGAAGAATAGAACAAAAGTATATTTCTTCACCTGTAAGAAACTGTAGCAAAACTTTACAATGGTCGGTGGCTTTCTGCATTGTTGCTTTCTTCAATCAGCTATGGAAGCAAACAAATTAAGTACAGTTATTGATTCTCAAAGGAACAGATGAAGATGGTATTATTTGTTAGGAAGGTCTCTTAAAATACACATACACATACCATATACAAATCATATATTTTTTTCCTGATTGTGCACATTTTTAATTTAATATGCGATTGAAAGATTATGGTAATACATGAAATGTATTTGATGTCACCATAATGTAATAAGGAATTTAAATTACTCTTCATTTGAATTTGTATCATCTGAATTTATATCTATGGAATACTTTACTAATCCAGATAGATAATGCATTCTGTCTTAGCTGGTGACGTATTGTTCAGGAACCACTGTTTATCATGACATATGCATCCAAATTCATAGACATTTATCAGTAAATCCATCTTGACCACAAAAACAAGCAAAACAAAACCTTACTTTTAATCAAAACATGAGAAAGACAATTACAATAAAGTTATATATATAACTTTATATATATATATAACAGTGATCAAGAAGGATATTAAAAATAAAATGATGCCTCCTGGGTATATCCATGACTGTAAAAACACCAAACGGCAATAACACCAGGAGAATAAAACATGTATAAAAATTTAATACATTTAAAATACTTAAAAACACCGAGCTTTCGCCTGGAAC
>JANHFS010001460.1:24176-34205 GCA_032467975.1 Trimeresurus albolabris
CGAAGGTTGGAGACAGGACGGTAGTTGGCCAAAACAGCCGGGTCCAGGGAGGGCTTCTTGAGGAGGGGCCTCACCACTGCCTCTTTCAAGGCGGCCGGCAAGAACCCCTCACTCAAAGAAGCGTCATTTGGCTTCGTGAGCTTCAGGCCATGATTCCCCAGACCAGGTACGCATGCATTAAAACCTGGGTAAGTTGGTGGTAGCATCAGAATACATGGCAGATGCCTCACTTCACACCACCAGGTACTCGTCACGAGCCATAGCCACAGGAATTTCAGCTTGCAGACTTCTCTGGCTCAAGCAATGGTGAGCGGACTTGAAATCTAAGTGGCGTTTGGCGACCACTCCTTATTGTGGTGGTCATCTTTTTGGAGAAGCACTCAACCCCTACCTGGTTGAGGGTAGGGACAAGTGCAGGATACTGTCACACATTGCCAGGAGAATGGATAGGAGGTCCTATCAGTATTCCCGGAGACAGTCCTTTTGCTCAGGGCCTATCTGGGACTGGTCTCAAACCTCCCCCCCCGCTCCTTTCCCTCCAGACTGGATCACCCTCAAGAACGCCCAGCCTCCAGGGCTAAACCTCAGTTCCAATCCAAACAACCCTTTTGGGATTCCGGAGGCCATCCGTTCAGTCGAACCAAGTGATTCCAGAGAGGCCTCTCCTATAGGTGGCCAGCTTTCTCTCTTTACCAACATATGGGAAGCCACCACTATAGACTCCTGGGTGTTAAACCCCATCAGACACGGCCTAGCCCTGGAATTCCTGTCCAGTCCTCCAATGCTTCCTGGCTTGGCCTACCCCAAGGAACGTGACCAAAGCGGACCTCATGTCCAAAGCCATTTCTCATTTGTTGCAAATAGAAGCCATAGAACCAGTATCGGAGGATCAGAAGAGAAGGGGGTTCTATTCCACTCTCTTTATTGTTCCGAAGTCCTCGGGGGGTTGGAGAACAATATTGGACCTAAAAAGGCTAAACTCCCATCTGGCCTACAAGAGGTTCAAGATGCAAATGTTCCAGTCTATCCTAGCCAGTATCAGGAGGGAGGATTTCCTGACATCCATAGACTTAACGGAGGCATATTTGCATATTCCCATCCTCCCTGGACATCGCAACTTCCTCAGATTTTGGCATGTGTACCGACACTTCCAATACAAAGCACTACCATTCAGCCTCTCCTCGGCCCCTCGAGTGTTCACGAAAATCTTGGCAGTGCTGGCCGCCTATCTGAGACAAATTCCGATATGAGTTCAATGTTACCTCGACAATATTTTTATCCAGTCCCCATCCTTCCAGTCAGCTCAGTCAGATCTGGCCCTCACCATCAGGACCCTTCAGGTTCACGGGTTCTCTTTGAATTTTTTTTAAAAAGTCAGACTGTCCCATCGACCAATCTCCTTCACTTGGGCGCGGTCATAGACACGAACCTTTGTATGGTCTGCATGTCGCAGGACCGTCGGGACAGCATTCAGACCTTGGTTCACTGGGTCTGAGGGGAGCGGGTGGTCGCTCTAGCCATACTCTCACAGCTCCTAGGGAAGATGTATGGCAATTGTTCTGTGGGCCAGATTACATTCCAGAGGTCTACAATGGCTTTTACTCTCGTTTCAGAGACTGGGCATCAGCTTTTCCAGCTGGAGAGTATGGGTTCCATATCGGATTTTGAAATCCCTTCAGTGGTGGACCTCCTCAGTGATGGCCAAAGGCTCCCTCTTCAAGAAGCCAGTCAGGCTTACCCTGATTACGGATGCCAGTCTGTTTGGCTGGGGAGCACCCCTTCAATTGAAGTTAGCTCAGGGCCAGTAGTCCCAGTCAGACTTGAAAAACAATATAAATTGGTTAGAGCTCAGAGCCATACATCTGGCCTGACATCACTTCACCAAGAGGGTGGTGGGACAACATGTCCTGGTTCTCACAGACAATGTAGCAGCAAAGGCTCACATGAACAGGCAGGGGGGGGACCCGGTCCAAATCTCTCATGAACGAGGTTCAGCTATTGAGTTCTTGTGCGGAGGCCAACCTCTGCTCTCTCAAGGCAGAGCACATGTCGGGGGAAGCAAATCGGCAGGCAGACTCCTTGAGCAGGTCAACGGTGAATCACTTCAAGTGGCGCTTGGACCCCGCTCTGTTCAGGGAGATCTTGGACAGGTTTGATCCTCAGGCATTAGACCTATTTGCCTCTCCAGCCAACTCCCAGCTTCCGAGATTCTTTTCCAGGTTCCCATCCCCGGGACCAGAGAGGGTGGATGCCCTCTGCAGCCCTTTGCCCAGGGTACTGTTGTATGCCTTTCCTCCCCTTCCCCTGATTCCGGCAACCATCCGCAAGATGCTGCATGAATGGGCAGAGGTCATATTAGTTGCTCCACATTGGCCGAGACGTCTGCGGTTTGCCGACCTGGTGGATCTTTCCATCTCTCTCCCGTGGAGGATCCCTCCAGGTCGCATTGCCCTCAGCCAGGGAGTCCTTCAACATCCAGATCAGTGGCTCCAGTTAACCGCCTGGCACTTAAGCGGCGGCTCATGACCCGAGAATCCTATTCAGCAATCCAGGCACCCCTCTACGAATAGGATTTATGATGCCACATTGTCTCTGGTGTTAATAGCACCAGTTCCATCTCTCGGCTATCACTATACTGACAGTTTTAGAATATCTGATGGACGGGCTGGAGAAGGGGTTATCACCCAACACCATCTGCAGACAGGTTGCAGCCCTATCCACGGTGCTTGTTTGTGACAATTCAGCCCCCTTGGCCCACCACTCTATGTTCCTTCATCAAGGGGGTGACTAACGCCAAGCCACCTGTGATACATCGATATCCCTCTTAGGACCTGTCACGGGTATTACAGGCCCTTACGTCATCTCCATTTGAGTCCATTAAGACCTGTACGCTGCAGCTCTTGTCCATGAAGGTTGCCTTCCTAATCACCGTCACGCCAGCCAGGCGCATATCAGAACTGGCTGCTCTCTCCATCAGAGATGACCTGTGTGTTTTCCATGAGGACAGGGTGGTCCTTCATTTAGATCCTTCATTTGTCCCCAAGGTTAATACCTTCTTCCACAGGTCGCAGGAGGTGGTACTTCCTAACTTTTGCCCTTGCCCTTCTCATGGCCTGGAAAGATAGTGGCATACTTTGGACGTACGCAGGGCCCTGCGCAACTATATCAAATGGACTTCTACCTTCCACATATCTGAGCACTGTTCATCTCCTTTCAACCCTCTTCCATGGGACAGAAGGTCTCGTCCTCGACCATAGGCAGGTGGATCAAAGCTTGCATTGCGCGAGCATATCAATCACATTCCTTGCTTGTTCCCGGCCGTATCACTGCCCATTCCAGCCACAGTGCTGCAACATCCACAGCTTGGGTGACACAAGCATCCATCGGGGAGATCTGCAGGGCGGCAACTTGGTCCTCACCTTCCTCGTTTGTAGACATTACAAGATAGACAAGTTTGCTGACTCAGGAATTCTGGGAATTGAAGTCCATGAGTTATAAAAGAACTGAGGTTGCCTACCCCTGCTCTAGTGGGACACAGACCCAGACTGGTTCCCCCCCATAGGGACAGGGCAGCTTTGGTATCTCCCACTCGTGGATTCTCCATCCTCATGCTGGAGAATGGCCGTTGTCTTACCTAAACGCCTTTTCTCAGCATGATGATGGAGAATCCACGCCCACCCCTTAGTGTCTGTCAGGTCCTGTGTCAGGAGTAGGAGGAGCCAATGTGTCGGACTATTGTCTGTTGCTTCGCCTTCGTCGAAACTGGGGTGCCCAGCAGGAGGCATGGCAACTTTTCCAGACTTAGTCTATTTGAGCAGGAAGAATAAGACAACCCACTCGTGGATTCTCCATCATCATGCTCCATCATCATGCGTTCAGGTAAGACAACACCCCATTTAGCAACTTTTCTTCCAATTTGTAAGCAAGTTACCAAATTAAAAAGTAATATAGTATGTTAAGACCTGTACTTGTAATTATAACTTTGTTTTAAAGATTGATCTCTTTACACACTATATAACTGGTATTTTATCAAGTATTAATGTCATGTCACCTGATCAGTGGTTTCTATTTTTGAAGATCAGTCACTATTCTCTGACATTCATCTAACACTGCACTATTTTGAGGGGGGGATTTGTTAAAGAAAATATATATTTATCCAGATAATCAGCAAATTCCATACATGTTCCAGGGTTCGGTTCAGTGCTGCAAACTTGAAAGTCATTTTTGATGTTCTTACTGGCCTTGAATATTCTTGGTAATTTTAATGGTGAAGAATCCAATGACTATTTTATGGCATGCTTGTATTATGACCATTTTCAAGGATGAAAAATCTTCTCAACTTTCTCCTTTTAATTAGAATACAGTAAATTAATAATAGAAATAAAAATATACCATTTAGAATATATATATTTATTTTATCATTGATCATATACATATTATTACATTTTAAATTGCACATAATATATTTTTATCCCTTGGATATTTTCCACAAATATTTGTTTTCATAAATTTTTAATAGTCAACCTATGTTTAACAAAATTGGCACATCACTTTGTTTTTCATTAGTCATATTTAAAAGCTTTATTATTATTAAATTCAATTTTTATCTATAGCAAGTTAGCTGCCATTCAACTGTAATTCACATAATCTATATGACAATGCAAAAAGGAATAGATGAAAATTGATTATGCAATTGCATAAAAAATCTTATTTGCAGAGAAATTTATTTGATGTACATCTATTATAGATCCATGCAAGAGCATGAAATACATAATATGATGACTAACAATATTATTTTAGAATTTTGAATTTTTCAATCTTTGGAAAATAAGGGAAAAAAACAATGAAATCATCTATTCAAATGGCCTTTTAAAAATATTTGACAATAGGAGCTTCTAAAATAAACACCAATGAAAAAAGTTTTGTTAAATCAACTTCTAAATGCCTATTAATTTTCTAAAAATAAAGGAACACCTTGGATATCATAACTTATTGTGATAAAGCATTCATTTTAAAGTATCATACTTATGACAAATATCCACTGAAGTAAACTTCATCTAGCCAATCTTGCTATATAAATTCAGTTTAATAATCTGAGATAGCAAATGTTTTATTCATTTATTTATTTGCTTTTGGATATTATTAAAACTGTCCATACAGACTTTGAAAATTTAATAACTTCCAAAGCTTCCAAAGCATCCAGATTATACTAATTATTATTAGCTAATAATGTACTGACTTTGACTGTTGCTCCAATATACCACGTGACTAGTTGACTGAAGTGATCTAAAAATTCAAAAATCAATAATAAATTGAGTTCTTCACAACATCTCAAAGCTACCTTGAACCAGAGTAACAATGCTGTAATATGTCTTTTTTAATCAAGACTTAAATTACTGGTTATGTAGATATTTAGTTTATCCAATAATGTGATCCTTTGAATTGTTTATATTATACAACATTATACAATATTAAGCATAGGTGGAGATCCTGTACTTGCAAGCATCTCAGTGAAATTACTTGATAGCATTCAAGTTGAACTTAATTTTAAAATGTTCTTGTTTCAGAAAGAAACTGAAGATTTTTACAACAGATTGGTGTTTTATGCCCATTAAGTAATGTGATTTTGTAAATATTTTTCATTAATAACAATAAGGACTATTTTTTTAGTTGCAATCCGCATCAATCCAAATTTAAAGATATTAGTTTATATGAATTTTATGCTAACTACGGATGCTAATCAAAAGTGTTTCCTGCATCAAGTAAAATCAAATCAAATTTTATTATTCCCTGAATCTTTGATATTCTGTGGTGAGGAAAAGAAAAAAGAAAGTAGAGAAAAATATCTACATTTATAATGAAAAAAAAGCTAAGTAGGGTTCAGTATAAAATAAGTACTGTCTATATAGTCTTAGAAAAATTCAATTATATGCTGCTGTAAAACACCCTGCATCAAACCTTACTTCCTAGAGCTGCTGCCTTCTTGGACATGATTTGACCCTGATTTGGTTGTTTTTTTATTCCATTTCTAAGCCTAGATAACTGTCATCGTTAACCACAATTTGACTAACCCTGCTTAACTTCCAAGATCAGCCAAGGCTGCCAAGGTAGCAACAATTTCTGTTGGGTTGAATATAATAAAACTGAATGATGTTATAGGATACAAACTACATGAGCACATAATGTAAAAAGCAGTAAGGAAAACAGAGGTTGTAAAGTCAGCAAATTATATACCTTTTGTTGTTGTTGTTTAAATCTATGGGAAACTTATTTACAGCTGTCTCCTGGTTGTATGGATAAGTTAGTTTGTACCTGACTGCTTTGTGTTTCATTTTTGTTGTCTATTATATATTTTATGTTTTTATTTGTTTTATTGCAAGCTGTTTAGAGTCACGTACAAGTGAGAAAGGCAGATATATAAATCAAGTAAATAAATTAAATAATTTAGAACATCAGCAGCAACCTTCTTAGTAAACTATAGGACAAGGTTATTTGTGTATTCATTTTTTAATGATTGTTTGATGTTTCCATTTGTTCTGAAAATTGATGCTTTTCCTTGCAATTCTGAGCATCTAATTTTAAGGACAGGGTCAATCTGATTTATTTGATCCCTGTAAAATCTTTACTGCTATTGCAAACGGGTTCTCAAATTATTATTTCTTTTCCAATATAGATTACAAAAAATCTCACTAACCATAAATTGGAATTGCAAAAAAGAAATTCAGCACATATATCAGGAGCAATTTTTCATGTTGAAAATAGTAAGGACTCTGAATGGCTTCATGGAAAATTTGTTGAGGCAAAAGGTATCAATGCCATTTGAGAAACAATTAGTTATCATCCTTGGGGAAGTAGACTACTAAAAAGAATGTGTCCTCATGGACCAAGTGACCTTCATGCATTTTCCAAAATATATTTCATGTACTTATAATTCTGTTGAAGAAAATTTCAACATTTGGGCCTGATAAATTCTACTACTATTTATTCCTTTATTATAGTAACAATTCCAGATAATGCCACAATAAGTAATCCTCCTTGATAGGACCAGAATATATTAACTGATTATACAAAGCATATGATTATCTTTGCTTTCCTTTATCTCAGTTATAAACAACCTAAAGTATGTCCATATGAGTATAGAAAATGCACTTTAAAAAGGATGTAACACATAGGTGACAATCAAAGAGGATCTGAGTGGTAAATAAGATACTTAATGAAATTGCTTGAGATGCATAAAATCCAGGAGCTCAAATCTTGCTTTGATTAAGGCTATTCAAGTGTCCCATGTCGTACTCATAGTTATATATTTTTCTAATTGAAAAATCTTTTTTTTTCCTGAGCCAACATTTTGAGGATTTGATGTTAACAAGGGCTTTGCTATATTTAGCATACAGACCCATCAGGACCTAAGCAAAATGGTTGCAGCGACCTAGTATGCGTCAGATGCAACCCTGCAATCAGCCAACTTTGCCTCTAGATCCCTAGCTTCCAATGTCACTGCCAGAAGGATGCTATGCCTCAAGCACTGGCAGGGAGACACCAAGTCAAAATGGCATCCAGTTACGGATCCCTACCAGAGTGACCATCTTTTCGGGGAGGCCCTGAATCCATTCCTCATAGAAAACAAGGACAAACGGAAGGTCATGGCCCACCTCTCCAAGAGGTCTGATAGGCGCACCACTCCTTATGGATGTAGGCAGTCCTTTTGGCTAGCGACGGGCACAGGAGCAGCCCAGCCTTCCCGCCCCTTCACGCCCAGACAGGACCGTCCATATGACAGGTCAGGCTTTAGGCCCAGACAACAGCTCACCACCATGGACACCTGGGTCCTATAAACTATTCAATTTGGCCTGTGCCTTGAATTTGTGTCCAGTCCCCCGGTCATTACATCTCCTGTCCCACGCCCCGAGACTCAGCCAAAAGGGGTCTTATGCAGGAGGCCATTCATCATCTCCTGGACATACAGGCCATAGAACTGGTGTCACCGGATCAGAAGGGAAGGAGATTCTACTCCATCCTTTTCATGGTCCCAAAAGCCTCAGGGGGATGGAAGGCAATTCTAGACCTCAAAGGTCTGAATTACCACATTGCATACAAAAAATTCAAGATGCAATCGCTCCAGTCCGTCTTAGGGGGCATCAGAAAAGGAGACTTCCTGACATCTATAGACCTCATGGAAGTGTATCTCCATATCTCCAACCTTTCGGACCACCGGCAGTATCTCCAGTTCTGCTACAGGGGCCACCACTTCCAATACAGGGCCCTCCCGTTCGGTCTGTCCTCAGCTCCCAGGATGTTCACCAAAATCCTAGCTGTATTAGCTGCTCATTTACAGAAGGTACCGGTAAATGCTACCTGGATGACATTCTTATTCAATCATCCTCCTTCGAGACGGCTCAGTTGGACCTGAACTTAACCATCCAGGTCCTCCAACAGCACGGGTTTTTGGTGAACTTCCTAAAGAGCCAGACAGTTCCCTCATCCAGACTTCTACACCTGGGAGCAATTATAGACACCACAAATTGCATGGTCTATCTCTCCCAGGAGCGTCTTGACAGCATCAGGGACCTAGCTCGCCGGGTTTACAGGGATCACACCGTTCCCCTGATCTTACTTTCTCAACTCCTAGGGAAAATGGTCTCCTGCATAGCCATTGTTCCCTGGGCCAGGCTGCATTTACGGAGCCTTCAATGGTTCCTTCTCCCGTTCCAGTGGTTGAACGTCAGCTCATCCAGCTGACAGGTGAGGCTCCCGGTCCAAACCCTGATGTCTCTTCGCTGATGGTTCTCACAAGCGGTTGCCAAGGGGTCGCTATTCAAGGAGCCCGACCGTCTCACGATCACAACGGACGCCAGTCTGTTTGGTTGGGGAACTCACCTACAGTCTCACTTTGCGCAGGGCCATTGGTCCCATGCAGATTTGAGACACAATATCAACTGGCTGGAACTCAGGGCCATTCACCTAGCCCTACACCACTTCCACAACCGGCAAGGGGGCACCCGGTCCAAGTCCCTCATGTCCGAGGCCCAGTTGCTGGGCTCCTGGGAAGAGTCCAACCTGTCCTCCCTCAGGGCCGAACACATCTCGGGGGAGAAGAACCAGCAGGCGGACTTTCTGAGTCGCTCCACAGTGGATCCCTCAGAATGGAGTCTCTTCACTGAGATGTCCCGAAGGTTCGGCCGAACGGTCCTTGACCTATTCGCATCGGCGAGCAATGCCCAGCTCCCAAGATACTTCTTCCACTATCACTCCCCAGGAGCGGAGGGGACGGATGCCTTACGAACCCCATGGCTGGAGGCCCTACTCTATGCCTTTCCTCCCCTCCCATTGATTCCGGCAACCATCTGCAAGTTTATATAGGAACAAGCGGAAGTGAACCTCGTGGCCCTTTACTGGCCTCAGATACCCTGGTTCGCAGATATGGTGAATCTCTCCCGCTCTTCCCCATGGAGGATTCCCTCGGATCGCATATCCCTGCACCAGAGGGTCCTGCAACATCCAAATCCTGAGTGGTTACAATTAGCCGCCTGGCACTTGAGCGCAGAATCATGACTCAGGAGTCGTTCTCACCAAGGGCGATTTCCATGATTCAGGCCTCTCGCAGGCCAGTGACCAATTGCATTTATGAGGCTACATGGAAGAATTTTTGCAATTGGTGCACAGGGTGGCAACTGGACATTTCAAAATTGACAATCCCTCAGATCATTGACTACCTTCTTGATGGCCTAGATAGGGGCCTGACACCTGCAACCATCTGTAGACAGGTGGAGGCCCTATCCACCCTACTCACTTGCACCAACTCGATTCCTCTGGCCCATCACCCCAGAATACGTGCATTTATCAAGGGCACCAGCAACACCAAGCCACCCGTGGTACACAGGTACCCATCTTGGGAGTTGCCCCGAGTTCTACGCACACTCACTGGACTGCAGTTTGAGCCAGTTGCTACTATAGCTTTGAGGTCCTTATCCCACAAGCTCGCCTTCCTGATCGCTATCATGTCAGCAGGTGCATTTCTGAGCTGGCGGC